>SCLH01001426.1:122289-140897 GCA_004367855.1 Oikopleura vanhoeffeni
TGAACTACTGATGAAATTACAAACTTGCTTGTGAACACCGGTTTGTGCATTTGGCACGGCAATTTAGAGAAATTTTTATTTTCAAAAAAATCTCAATTAATTTCGGTGTTATAGCTACTTTTCTTCAAAGTCAGGAGATTTTTTAATATTAAACGCAATTTAGTCATTTTTTTTCCAAAAAGCTGTTCTTCTCTTTTTTTATGGAAAACAATTTCATATAAGGAAATTTTTGCTTGGATATGATTCTCCCACTGATTAAGCGCATTAACACCCGAAAAAAGGATGCCCGAAGTTGTATACAATATCGCTTCAAAAAAATTCTCACATCGGGTTCAAGTTAGAAATGGAGCCTATCAGTAAAGTGGTTTTTGATATTATTTACAGTACTTAGTTATGGTGAGAATTAAAAATTTAAAAATTTTGCAGACATGGCACTTTTTATTTGAAGATTAAAAATAAAAAAAATATTTGTCATTGTTTGTTCTTATCATAAATCACTCCGAAAAGTACCAATCTGCACATCGCTGCTCCCTTTAAGGTGTTTAAGTTAGGACCTCGGCAAGCCAGCAAATTTTTGTGGGTTGGATTGGCTTGGGAACCAAAAAAATTGGTGGCTTGGATGGCTTGCGGTCTTGTGCTTGGCTGGTTTTTCGTTTGGTTGTCTTTGCTTGACTTGGTTTTTTGGATTGTCTTTGGCCTTTGCTTTGGCTTGGCTTGGCTTGGTTTCTGGCTTGGCTTGGTCGTGGCTTGTTTTTTTGAACAATCAACGCAGAGAATGGCCATATTTTTGATGACTCGTTACTTCCGGTTTACGACAGTTGAATTTTTTATTAATCAGACTGTTGATATTACTGATTTAATCATGTTGTTCGTATATAATTTCATTGTTGGTGGGACGCACTCGAGCTTAGTTCAAAGATGAGTACAAATCATACTGGGAATCGGCAGCCGGTTAACGGCTACATGATCGATAAGCATTATCATTATTTATTTCAGTAGGGATGTAAACAATTGTAAGACCATATATGAAGAAGTCAAACTGACGAGAAAAGTTTGGGTGACGCTGACCCGGTGATTGAGGAAGAAATATCGACTTGACCAGGCTCGAATTTCAAAATTCTGAGCATCTACTGCTGCACTGGTTCGTTATTCTTTTTCCTTCTGTAGGACAAATTCTTCACTGTATTTTTATTTTTATATCGTCATCTTGTATGTAGATATAGGATGGTATAGGTGACAAAAAATGGCATTTTTGTTGGCAATTATTTAGCTTATTACTTCTGATATACATCACAATTCTAAAAATCTGCTCTTAATTTGACTTATTACCTTAATTTAAATTTGATGAAGTTAAAGACTTAATCGGTGTGGTCTTGCGAAAAATAACCTTGGCTTAACACGCTCTCGAAGTTCAGTGTTTCATTTCAGCTCGGTTGGAATATGGGTTCAGGAATTATGGTAATAAGGCTACCGTTAGGTATTTTATAAATATGAAAAACAACGAATAAAAAAGAAGAAACATTCTTGAATTGAAAAATTTTCGTATTTTAGCACAATTCAAAACAAATTAAATATTTAGGATAGTTATCAAGCACAAATGAAGAGATTGATTGGGACGGATGTTTCGGCTTGTCAGAAATCAGGCTTTGACCACCAAGTTTAGCAAACAAATGTTAAATGTCAATGTACGGATACTCTTGAGGAAATTTTCAACATCAAGGAAGGATTTCAATTCAAATCAAACAAACTGATTAAATTATCGTTTTTATTTTGTTTATTTTTGGTACCAAAATTATAATATTTGACATATGGAAACATCAGGGCGAGGTCCTATCGCCGAAGTTTTTTTCTGCAAAATTCAGGATATTTTGGCACTTTCGGAGATATTGACACTTTCGGCGATATTACCAAGCATAATACTGCGTGCGTTGACTGAGAATGCCACCGTCATAACCAGTGACGTCAGTTCAATCAAATCACAAGATTGTCAATAAGTTGGACAATCGTGTTGATTTTGATGGTCACCTATTTAATTTTCTGACGTCCAGTTATGCAGTTGCCATTCTCATAAATCGCACGTAGAATTTACCGTAAAAAATGAAACGCTGGACGTCAGAATAGGAATGTTTTTTCAATTTTATTCAGAAATTCATCTTGAAATGACGGGTCATTGCATTGTGCTCAGACACCTTTTTATATACCAAACGCACCCGCAACATACTTATAGGATATTGATATATAGGATATGGGCCTGTGAAGACTTAGTGGAAATTCTGAAATTTCGTAAGGTTTTCGCATATTTGGCCAGCATATGGGGTTTCACTGTTTAATTTTTTCAGCTTATTGTCTTTGATGTTTTTTGGTCTAAATTTTATGGATTTGAATTTAAGGCATTTCTACGGATAAATGGTGTCTTGAATATATCGCGGAAAAGCTACAATCTTATTTCTACAGCGCTAATTCTCAAACTGCATTTGTTCTATCAGGAATCAAACTATAATTCTTATATCGAATGTGACACATTTTCCGAGAATATAACTGTCGATGTGAATTTGGTCAGTTATAAAAAGAGAATGGAAGATGGATTAATGGAGCGTCGTGGAATTATTTTATTGCTATGAAAATTCGGACACAATAAAGCTATTTTGCATTTGACATGGTGTGTATTGTTCAGTGGAGGTTAAAAATATTTTGTTAAGGAATGAAGTGACCTCTACAAAAAAAACTTTTTTCTTGAAGAAAAGCAAATCTTGAATTTAAAAATAAATTGCTATTGTGACACTTAGTGCTTGATAGATAAATTGTATCAGTACATTATTCTATAGTATCATTTTTATTATCGCGCAAATGTTTCAAATTTGTAAAGTAGCTCGTTAACTTTTTATAATAACTTTTTTATCAAACAGGGAAAATATTTTTATTGATGATTTTAAAAACGTTAAAATTATATGCACATTAAATGACAAACATGAACCACAAACAGTCAACGAACACCAGAAACTGTTCTTTTCAATCGAATAATTTCTCTCAATTCACCCAACCCTTTTTTCCGGCTTCGTCCAAAAGGGTCAAGGAGTCAACATGTTTTAGTAACTTTCGTATTTATCTTTGAAAATTCTCCATATATTGAAATTACTGTTATTTTGAATTATGTAGCAAAAATAACAAGTTTTTTAAACATGGAAAATACTTTCCCGGAGTAGTTTTACTTTGTTCTCTTTTTCAAAGTGCTCAGGATAGCGAATCGCTATAAGCGATTTTCGATGTTTGTTCCCTCACACCCAAACCCATTGAAATTCCTCACCCAAAAACGCCATTCGGGACGCACTTTGGCGGTTATTGCGGAAGATATAATGCGGACTCGAAATATTCATTATTTTCAACTGGCTGTCAAGGATAGATTTAAATTGGAGGACATTAATTTTTTTCAATTTTAATTCTGTTAGTCAAGACTAAATGCAAGAGAACAATAGAGGTTTAGGTTAGTCTTCAATCGGGAACCATACATTTTTAATCACATATGAATACAAGATTAGTAGCAACTGGCTTTCAAATGTTGATCTGATTTCCAATAGTATCTGAATCGTCGAAACTTAGTTTTCGTATCGGTTCGAGCAATGCACGCAAAAATCAGAAAACAATTGGCATATATGTTTTTTAGTGAACTTTAAAGGCTACGTTGAATTGAGATAATGAAAAAATTCCAAAATTTTATCTTTGGATGAAACGCATAAAAATGAATTTATTTTTTTCAAAAAAACGATTTCTCCATAGTGATAGGCAAACTGTTATAAATATCAACTTGGCTTTCTGAATCTGTCTTGATTTAATATCTCTCTTCATTAGTCTAGAACATATAACTCCTTTTTTCCTGTGTCGAAAATGATTTACGAAATTGTAAGCAACCTATTTTGAGTATGAAATAAATTTATTGATTCAAGTGTTCAGCACTAAAAAAGACAAAACTTGGTATTTGGGTCAGTCTGTAGCTTGATTACTCGGCATGATATCTTCAGCTGTGCTCTTGTCGCTTTGCATCGAATCTCTAACTATAAATTCAAACGGATTATTTAAAAAATATTTATTCGCGCAAATTATGTGATTTTTTCTTTTTTGAGTTTATAGAGAAATCATTGAGAAAATAAATAAACTCTCAAATAAAGACCAGAGAAAAAAATATAGTTCCAAGAAGCAGCTCAACGTAATTTCCTAATCTGGTCACCTCAGAATTTTGATTTAAGTCGTATTTACGCTTAGAATTTTCTTACGCAATCAGAAGAAAATCCTAACAAAGTTAGGAAAAATATCTTGTTGAACTACTAGGTCGTATCGATTTTTAAACCTACTAAAAAAGAATGCCGATTTTTGACATCTAATTTAAAGTCTGTGGAGTTATTATTTCTATCTCGTTTTAAGGATTTAAAAATCTCGCGTCCGATGGGTTTGGATGTGAGGGTTAAGGGCGCCTCCACGGTATTTGCAAAAAACTTAATAGTCTTTTCTGGAGGCATTTTAGGAGTCAGGTGGTATTCAAGAAGTTTAAATTTCTGTTACATTCTTTCTATTGCACATAAAAATGGCTATTTCTATATTTGGTTATGTTTTGCTTTGACCCAACAGAGTATTTTTCAAAAATTCTAAGTGTGACAAATTTTTTCCCGTAAGACAGCTTTGAGTCTGTTTGACAGTGCTCAGCGTGTTTACCGATTTTCCGTTATTTTTGATGAGTACCATAGTTTGGGTTTAATTGTCGTCATATTCTGATCTGCAACGCTTAAAAATTCGAAAAAAAAATTGGCGGAGGAGGGCAAACTTAAAATACAAATATATTTAATGGCCCTTTTAGAAAATACGGACAATCACGAGCCTTTGAGTACTCGTATTGATTTTATAAATGGTCAGGCAGACCTTTTATAGCTTTGAAAATATTCTGTATGAAATAAGTTGAATTTTCTGTTGTTTTGAATAATTTAAGTGATTTATTGAAAACCGAGAAAACGCTTGGAAAGGCGAAATTTTCCTAGTGAGATTTTCACGGACTTCTTCAGCTACAACATTATGTGGGGTTTTTAAAGTAACTTTCAAAGTTCAGGAAGGAGATTCATTCTGATTAAGAACTATAAATAGAGTTTAAAATACTCTTTTTGATTGATTCTGTAAGCAAATCTAAGAATTTCTTCAACGGGTTATAAAGTGACTGCCCACGAAATATATCAGAAGATATCCTTGGAAGTAGTTGTTAATTTTATGGTTTGGTCTAGGTACATTGGTACTGTCTTCACGTACATATGGGTACTAGCAACAGAATTTAACAATCTACTTCCTAAGGTATCAGAGGGAAAGATAATTTGATCGAACAATTTCTATTTTTTTTTGCATGTTCACTAGGAAACCGATCTTCAACTATTCTAATCGACCACCATCTTAGTGACCACACATATTAATCGAGAATGGAATCGAATAAAATTATTGTCTGAATTTGATTATCTGATTTTAATAAAAGAGGAATGGTCCCATTAGCTCTTTTTATGTTTTCTTTCTCTATTTTTTTTGCTTATGAACCATTTCTAACGTTGTGCCCGAAAACCGTTGTGTGAAACTTTACTTTTGAGGCTTATGTTGAAAAGTATCCCAGTTTCCATTGAATTTGAAGAATATTTCTTTTTGAAACTTTTGTTTTGGTTTATCAGCTCCGTTTTTTTACAAATATTTCTTCGAACCTTAGTTCGATAAGACTCTTTGAATCTTAGAAAAATATTACATATAAATGAATATAAAATCTGATAAAAGTATCATTTCTAAATTTTAGTCTCGCTGTCCTGGAGGATATACAGTTTTTGGAGATCGGTCAATTTGCTATTGGATCGACGGTGCTTTTTTTAGCGAACAGGAAACTTAAAATTCCTATGTGAATATATGGAAGGAGAACGGTTTTAACTTCGAAAAAATTTTGCCCGAGCCGATTTTTTTAGTTCTGGTCGTGATGTGAGACCTGTTTTGGAGGCACATTGAGGGTTAACCGTTGCAGAACGAATTTGCAGGTTTTAAGCTTTGATCATAATTTGTAATAAAAAGTATTTTGACCTTTCAATGAAATGAAATTTTCGAATGCGTAGTTTAAATGAGTGATAATCGTAGGAATATGTCTTTTTGATTTAACCCTAGTGAACTATATAATTGTAGTTTTATAAGTACAATCAGAAATATATGAAATACTTATATAGATATTCATTAGGTTAAATTGTTACGAAGAAATTTTGGTGTATTTTGAAGAAGTCATCACTCTACTATAATCGGCTACTCAGTTCAAAATGTGACAAACTTAATTTCTGTTATAATTCAGAAAAATTAAATTTATACTGTTCTATCGATGATGTGCAAGTTGGTCTAAACATGATCGCCTATCTTTAACAAGGCAAATTTTTCCAACTATAGGCTATTTAGATAAAGTCAACTTTTTATGCTCTAATTAAATACAATTTAAGTTTTTTGTCCAATTTTGATGTCATTTTTTTCATTTTATAAGCTTTTTTCTTCAGATTCGGTCCCAATCCGGAAGTGAATGAGTCATTGTGAAAATATACACAAAAAAAATTTTTTTTCAACAAAGTTTATCCTAAATCTCTTTCTGTGTTAATATAACTTATAAAATAAATTTAAGAGTCTTCCGGTGAACCGGAAGTGATTGAGTCATCGACTAATATCACCACAAAACTTTTTTCCATGTATATTTCATCCCAAAATCCAGGCCTATGTTTATATTACTGATAAACATCGAGAATGTTAACTTCACTTACGTAACGGACGTGAGACTATTGAGAACGTGCACAATATCACAAAAATTTTTAATAGACTTTAATCCTAAAGTCCACTTCTGTGGATATATATTACTTGATAAAATGAAGATGTTAAGTTCACTTCGGTAACGGAAGTGATGAGTCATCAAAATCACCAAATTTTCTCGTTAATTTTACCCAATTCTTATTTTGTTATACTTCCCTTAAACTTTCTGAAGTCGTTAATTGTGGAATCCACAATTATTATGCACTTTGATGTACCTTAGGGTTAAATTTTGTTACGTCACAAATTGACGTCATGAAGTTTATTTATCATTTTTAAAGTTAATTATAACTTTTTTTAGTTAATGTTTTTTTTCATTCGGTCGTCACAATTTTTAACTGGGCACCCTCGTTAAATTCTTTCACTCAATACGGCGCAAGCGGCTGTAAAACGGTACCCAATCACAGACGCGTATTTGAAAAATTCGCTCGGGCAAAATTTTTTTTTTTTTCAAGGTTGATTAACTACTTCATTTTTTATTTCAATTTATTATTAGAATTTAATGTTTTCTTGTTCACCTCCAAAACAAGCACCGTGTCCCGTCATTTTATGGCGTTCAGGGATCGGCATTAACCTTGTCGAAAATCAAAAAGTTTTTCTCGATTTATGAAAATTCGCATGTCTTTTTAGCACGTCCAACCCAAAGTCGAGTATTTTCGAATAATGGCAATTGACAAATTATTAGCTTCATAATACAGTTTATGGAGGATAAAGTCGCACAATAATGGGCCAGTCTAAATAGGCGCTGAATTGCGGCAGGCGTCGCTTGTATGTTGCCAAATAGATCGAGGGTAAAGCTTTTAAATTCAAGATTTAAGGCAAGATTAAATATTTATAATTAATGTACACTTCGTCATACAATAAATGCAATCCAATAAAAAAAAAGCATAAATTCCAAATGTCATACATATTCTTATCCACCTTAGTGGTGGATTTTGAGAATAAGGTATATTCTCTCTAGCACCGTTGTTTGAATCCCATTAATTTATGGTCTAGTGACTTGTTTAAGTAATTAGCGCACCCAATCTAACTTTGGCGCCTCCCGTTATCTTGGCAACCTTTGCTATTAATCAACTTAGACAGTCCTGAGAACATTAGAGGGATATAAGGAAGTTCAATCCACGTAAGCGTTGGACATTATATTGTTTTCGAGAACTTTCATCTTAATTGACGCTCTTAATCTGGTCAGATGATATGATTTTTCTCAAATTTTGTTGATACAAATTTGAGCTATTTAAAGCAGCATTCAAAAAAACTGTTACTTAATACGTCTTTATAATCCTTTTTGATGTAATTGCTCATGGCACGCAGTACATAAAAAATGTGAGCCTTCTGAACCGGTTACTTTTACACTTGATAAATTGGCAACCAGAAATCTATGACGAAGAAGACTAAATGTTCACGGAGAAATCAGGATGGATCGTATCAAAGAAATATTTTACCAACTAAGTTTATGGTAATTGATGCTGGAAAAATTGTTCTGTATGATTTGAATATTATTTCCAGTATTATACATGTATTTAATTTTCTTAGCAAAATAACTTTATTAAGTTGATGTATGTCAATATCAGGCGTTCTGATCGGTCGAGGTTCTTGACACTTAATTGATACATATATTACTAATGGGCTCACTGAAAAAAATCGTAAAATCGTATATTTCTGACCTATTTGATATTACGCTAATTGAATAATTCCAAAAGATCGGTCTTAAAAATATTTTTTAATAAACAAACGGGATTGATATAGAGGTAGAGTGACCGCTCGGTCCTGGTCCATCAGTTTTAATTTTGAAAATTAAGAAACGACTTGTCTGCTGTTTCAATAGTGTTCTTATGGACTCCATAATGAAGGAACCTTTTTCATTTTTCATCGTCTTATGAAAAGAACTATTAGTCTGAAAGTTTTTTTGACAATCGTCCTTTTACAAAAGCCCAATGGGACCTTCCTGATATAAGATTTTCCGTCAATAAAGTGTCAAATCCTAAACGGAGAGGAGAACTTTTATTTGCGTTAAGTCCAATGAGAAATGGTCTCTTATAAAGATACTTTTCGGAAAAATGTTCAATGTGGATACCACATTCTAAATAAAGCGTAATAAAAAAAAATTATTTTAATAGGGTTGGTTTATGAATTTTTTGATACTTTATTGCAAGTATTGAATTTACAGGACGTAATTGTACAGTCGCTTCGTTCCGCTGCAGTGGCTCCAATACAAGACTCGAAAAGTTTTGTGTCATACGCACGAACTCAAATACAGTCATCAAGTATCAATTTTTGTTAAAAAACTGGGTAATTGGAGTTTGCTATTTTTGATCTTAACAATTTGAGTGATTAATCAAAATCTCATTCTTGCTTTAACCCTTTCTGATATTTAAGACATACATAATAAAACAAATATCAATTATTAGTTTTTTGAGGCCTTAATGAATATCTCCTTTTAACAATTCCGGAATATTGGGGCTCTGACTTATAGTAATGTAGTGATTGTGTCATATAGTAGGGCCAAGATATTCGTGATGAGCAGGGGTCGGCAAATTAGGATCAGATCGGAAGCTGATCGGGACGGTTTCCGGATCCGATTCCAATCTTTTCAAAATGCGAACCGTCCGATCTGATCCGATTCCAATCTTTGCTCAAAATGCGACCGATCCGATCCCGATCCAATCTTTCATAAGGCGAACGATCCGATCCCGATCGATCAATTTTTCAAAATTGGCGCGATCCTGATACCGGTCCGATTAATTTTTGTACGAGCCGTCCCATCCAAAGCTCCGGATCGATTATTTTTTTTTGAAGTTACTGGATTTGGTTATTTTTTGGATGTCTTGGTTTTTTCGTATTTTGGTTTAATTTGAACAGTTATTCAACACAAATATGGTCGACGTGTTCTGAGGCGTGGTAAACGCACATATGGACAAATGTGTTATACAATGCATTAATAAACAGTATTATTAAATGTGTCCTTTTCTTTTATAAGGACGGCTTTTGAAAAATATTACCAGGAATCTACAGAAATTGAAAACTACGTATATAACCTCACATTCACTCACAAATTATCTTTGAATTTCTGAAAATTCTGGGAAAGGCACAAAATAACATTTTGTAACATTATTAAAATTTATAATGGAATGGTGTTGCTGGGATCTGTCAATAAATCTAGGCTGCATAATAATATAATTTACGTGTGATTGTTCGTCTTCAAAGACAATATGGGAAAATGATATGCTTGAAGAAACTTTTATATGCCGATAATTCTAAAATGTCCCTTATAATATAAATTTGAATTTAAAATAATAGCGGTGATTTGAAAATTGCACATAAAATGAGTATAATAACAGTTATAATTAACACAAATTATTTGTTATCATTAAAATATTTTGTCTAAAACTTTTAAGTTTTAGAATAATGTAGATTGAAACAGATAGAGCTCTATTTCCTTGCAATCTTACATTCATTGTTGACAATAATGCACGCCCAAATCGGGCGTCTGAGCAGTACAAAGGCCAACATCTAGTCGGCCGCAGCACGTCCAAACAACCTCTCATTCCAATTTTGAAAATATAAGAAGTTGTAGATGTAAAATGCAGATAGTTCTTGTTCGCAATCAGATTTTGTGTTTCTGGACAATATTTATTTTTAAATGAAAATACAGAGTCAGAGAAAAGTAGTCGAACTTTGGCTTTTCAGAAGAATATTGATCAGGTTTTGTAATTTTCTTTACATTTTCATAAAAATATTGTCAAAGTTTTACCTTACGTTTCTAAATTTCTTGGCTGAAAATTTTAACTCAATATAGATTTTTCTGAATTAGATTTTTACTGCGAGAAAAATATAAATAGTTGCATTTATGGCCTTTTTACGTATTTTGGCCTTCTACTGCCAACCGCCCAAATCGGCCTGAAGGCCGATAGAAGTAGTATTATATTTGAAATTTAATTTGTTGTTAAAAATGAGCCATCAATCGCCGAAGGCCCTAAAGGAAGAATAATTATATTTTATATTAGTTTTTGAAAAATGAGCCCGAACTCGGGCGAAGAGCCGGATAAAGGGGATTTTTATATTTGAATTGTATATTTTGTTTAAAAAAATAAGCGCTAAGTTCGGCCAAGCATAAAGGGGAAATTTATTTTAAATTAAATTTTTGTTAAAGGCCCGCATTACCTGAATTTTAACGAATTAATGTATTTCTGGTCAGCTTGTAATAATGTCAGACTGTAGCCGTCTCCTGGTTTGGGGCAGAACAATTTCCTCAAAGACCAAATGTACATCAAATAAAATGTGCTATTCTCATCTGTTCTTTTTATCTGAATTATTATGATTACTTCAAGGATGTTCACTACTTTAATTTTCCATTTTTTGCCAATTTTTTTTTTCCAAATCTGTGTATTTATTTAATATACTTAGTAACACGATAATATATACAACATACCTGCTCTATTATGTGCAGCGCGCACTCACCGACACAGGGGATCGCAGGGTGGGTTCAATTATGTAGAGTCCAAGATGGACGCTCTCAGTCAGATACCTACCATTTTTCGATGAAAGTCATAATAGAATATAATTTTAACATTTGATATATCTTCAAAATTAATTCGGGTTCTTAAACAATCAATTTACTTCATATACATTCTTTTACGATTGGCTCAACGTGACCTGGCTTGAATTTGCAGACACTTTAAATTTCTCGGACTTTTGATACGTCAAAACAGGTCTTGCTGTTTCCTGATACGAATAGGTTTTTTCTAGCAATTATGGAGATTTGTTGACATTACACGAACAATTAATAGGAATCATGGAGGACTGTATTAATAGGACGAATTTTTATGAACAATTTTTTTTTGGTATTTTGGTTTTTTAGAGCAATTTCGTAATTTCACATTATGACCGTGACGGTATTTTAACCCATTTTATTTCAGCCATCAGGAAGAAGATCGAAGATTCTTTTATTTAATTCTTACAAAAATGTTTTTCTGAAAAAAACTTGCGTTCCTACAGATTTTCAAATAATGTTCATCACAGGAAATCTGCTTTAAGATCGCGGCCACCCTTATCAATATCTCAATGTTTACTATAAGATGACGAAGATTTTTCAAATTTCTTGAAAAAAATATTTTTCCGTTTTTTGACATAGAATGTAAATCGTAACGAATATGTTTGATTTCGAGCATCTTTCCCTCACCTTCCTATTTTGGTCCTTGACTGAACTTGACTAACTGCAATTTTTTCAAAAATCAGAGTTACAAAATGTGATCTAATTAAAAAACAAGTTTCTTATACAGTTGATATTTTAGGTTTGAGGCGCTTTGCCCGTTAATCTAACTTGATTTTTTACCGTTGTTTATCCTTAAATTCATCTCTAGGGATTATTCAGTTAGACGGCAAGCCTCAATCTAAAATACAGCCTGTAGGTATTATGACTTTTTCGCTGACTGCAGTTTCGTAGGTTCCAAATTTTTTGAAATCTCTTTTTCAAAAGCGTTGTAACTCGAAACATTAAAAATATTTTTCGCGGTTAACATTTGCGAAATCGTACTATTTCGATGAAAACCAATCAATTCATCCGAATCCGATACAAATTATTACTTTGAGCAAGACGACGATGCCAAGAGAAATTTCGATGCGGACCCGATCGATCCGATCAAAAAAATTTTGCAGGCACGATCCGATCCCGATCCGATCCGCAAAATTAAGGCCGCCCGATCCGATCCAATCAAAGAAATGTCAGATGATTGGCCGACCCCTGCCGATGAGTGTGAAATAGGGATACAAACAGAAATTTAAAGATGTTTTCAAAAACTTGAATCAGTCAGAGAAACATTGACTTTTTTTAAAAGCTTGTACCAGTGATGGAATTTGTACCAATTACGGAGCGAGGACTGTAGTTGAAAATCATGAGAATAAATGAAAAATTTTAAACTGCAGCAGATAATCTGCTCGAGAAAATAGAAAATTTTGAATGAAAGTTTTATAACGATAGAAATAAATGATATTGTATGATAATTTTCATGAAAGATAAGTACAATGTAGCCCAAACTATTTCTGCACGATTTTTACATCTCTAGATTATGTATCTTTACAGGTTTTGAAACTTTTGTTTGTTTCGAAAGAATAGCCTCAAGAAGCGAGAGCGATACGTAACGAATAAATAAATATAAGAAACATTAGTTCATTCAAAAATAAAAAAATAATTTAAGAATGTTCTCATTATTTAAAAAGTAAAAAACTCAGAGTATTGGTTAGCTAAATTTATAACCAAACCAAGTCAAACTATAAACGATCCTATTTACGCTCCCACACCTGAAATTTCGAAAGAAGTAGCAGCTATGCAAATCGAGGGCACTTCAGCGGAGTTATCATTTTATGAAGCTGGTCATTTAATTATACTTCCGACGATACCAATGGTTCACGAATCATTTATGTCTTTGGGCTCAGTGAAAACAATCACAGAATGGTCCACAAATACAACTTATGATCAGAAAATAAAGGAAGCAAATGAATCGCAACGTTTATACGATGATATTCTGTTAAACTTGAAAAAATATTTCTGACATTGTTCTTAGACTGTTGAATAAAAAAAAAGAAAAAGTGACCAAAATTTTATTGTTATTATAAATACGCCAAAAAATATTTTTCAGGCTCAATCCGGTATTAAATAACACTCTAATTTAAGCTGGTCATGAATTTGCTATTTTGATGAAATTTTTTTTATAAGTTATACGGTAAAGCCTATATTATATGTCCCATAAAATAATGGATAGAATAATCTTTGTAAAAAAACTTTCGTGGGTCATTTTAATTCCTGATTTGCCAAAAAAGATCTAAATCAACGACCTTAGGCTGAAAAAAGTTTTGCCTGGCTAACATTACAGGATGTAAAAAAATTGTTCGAGACCAACAAAGGAAATTTCTCTGGATCAAAACCTATAATTGGCAGGAGAATTACTTTCAATCCAGAGGAAATTGAATCTTTTGGTCTCGAACAATTTTTTACATACTGTATGTTAACTAAAGAGAATAAATTGTTCCGAATAAAAGTGAATCTGAATTCTCGAAACTAATTGTGCGTCATAATAGATTGAAATGAGCTACTGTGATAACAAATTAACACTGAAAAAAAAACACGAAAGTCGAAACTTTTCAAATTGCATACTTCAAATTTGGTAGAAATCATACATTTTCAATTGTGGTGGATAACTTAACTTTAAAGAAAAAACTTCATTGATGTGCTTGAAAATTTCAGAAAAGCTCGTACATGATAGTAAATGATGCCAAAAAGTGATTAGTCAAATTTTGAGATCAGTCACAGGAAACCTCTTCAGAAAGTTATGTTTACTACATGAGTCATGTAACATGACCACTGGTTCAATTTGGAGCCTTTAGGATAATTAGTGTTAGATACCAACCAATATAATTATTTTTTGTAAAACTATGAAATTTGCTGGATAAAAGGCTACACAAAACAGTATGGATAAAGAAATAAATTAATAAATAAGAGGAGATATTGATCAAGATAATGAGGTTTAAAAGCGTTACAATTACACTTTTATGAAAATAATCTTAAGATTTAATGATTAATCCTTGAATTATTAGCAATTTTTATAGTATAAACTTAATACAAATAACTTGCAATTCGAAGAAACATATTGAAAGAGATGAAAAGTAAAAACATTTTTTAGATTTATTTTCTAAGGCAATACTTCAAAGAGAAAAAACATCAGCTTTTATAAGACCTTTGGCTCTGGAATCACTAAAAAATTCCAAAATAACAACAAAATAATTTTAAAATCTGACAAATTTACTTCTTATCTTAAACTTTTTTTGGATTAATAAGTTCTTCAAATACAATTTTATTGGTTTTATTTTCAATAAGTTCGAAAATAAAATATTTTTGACCCTAATTTTCGATCGATATTTTGAATTTTAAGAATAATAATTTAATGAGAAACTTAACAATCACAACAAGCGTTTTCAAAAGTAAATTATGCAAAAAATTAAAGTGGCTATTTTTCTTTTAATAATTAAAATTCGAATCAAAAATTTCTTAGAAATAAAAAACCGTGAAATTAAAGATATTTTAGTTTTCCAGACAATAAAAGTTTACTTTTGAGGTGAACAGTATACGGTTTATTATAAACCTTACTATTTTGATGTGACTTAAACTGAGTTCAGCCTTTATTCGAGACAATTTTCAGTAATAATTATGACCGGATATTGTTGAGGTTCATTGTAGTTCAAAAATATACAACTGTACCTTTTGAACTTCCTTGCCTTATCTTTTTGCTCCCACCTGGATCTTCTTCGAATTTTAGTTCAAGTGGTATGCTAGGTACTACTTGAAGGCAAGTTCAAACCAACTTTTCCAAAATCAGCAATATTTTAACATTTTGTTTGCTCGTTCTACCATTCCGGATGAATGTAATAAATCAAACGTTGAATAAAATAATTGTTGAATCAAGAAGATAGTATAACCTATAATCACTGACATTCTGTATAATTAACCGCCAAGTGGTTTAAAAAATTTAAAGATTGATAATTAAGAGAAAATGGAAAAAATTAAACCTGGGAATAATCAGCGAAATTTGATCATTATATTTGCTATGGTGCTTAATTTGGCGTTTATTCATCATGCTTACAAAATCAAAGATGACAAAAACTATTCAAGGTATTCGAAATTTTTTTTTACTTCAGATATAATTCAATTAAAGGGGGTATGCGACTCTGATTTGACATGTATTGGTGAAATATATACTGCAAAATAAGAGCTTATGAAAAAACCGAAAATGCTTATTTGTAGATCTATCCTAAATCTGACGAAAACAAACATTGAATAAATTTTCTGACCATCACACCAATAGTTACAGTATCGCTACAAGATAAATTTTTCCAAACTGCAAAATCTATCTCTTGCAAGACCATATATCCAATTTAGCTCAAATTCTCACAGAGCACGTAACGCTAATATGCCAATCTTTATTAGATCCGGCAGATAAAAAGTTCTAGAACGGCTGATAACCGACTTTTTTTGGCAATGTACAACTTTAAAATAAATCTCCTTCGAGGTTACATTTGAAGAAAGCTTCAAATCTTTGCTGAGTATTCCTCAGGAAATTCTTCAGAGATTAAGCCGTTCTACTTTCCGATTTCTGGCTAAAGTTCGAAATATGAATTTTTCAAGGTCATGTGAAAAAATTTCCGAAAAAAATGTGCTTCGATTTTTTGACTAATGACTTGAAAGAAAGCCACAAAAACACTGATCGGAAAGTTGGCTGACGTCAAGATGATTTTTTGTAGTTTTAGTGGTCAAATTTAATTAAACGTTATTTTTGAAGTTCATTTTTAAGAAAATACTCAGAAGAAAACCGAAAAATGCGAAAATTTCGAAAAAAATTTGAGGATGCTTTGGTTGGTAGAACACTTTGTCATCACCCCAAAATCAATTTTGAGCAATTGAAATGTCTCTAACGCCTTTATCAAATCCGAGTCCCATACTTCCTGAAAATTGTCATTATTTGTACAAATTCCGCAACCGGTTTGATGTTTTTGAATAAGATAACATTAAACTTATTATCAACACTTAGTTATTAAAGTAACGATTGATAATTAAATGTATATTTCAGTTCAATTTTGTTGGGGGAAAAGGTTTCCTGTGAACAAAATCGTACTTGTAAAAAACAGGACTTGCTCTTCCGGTAAGAAAATGCTAGTAACCAATTTTATCGGTCACTTGTTTGTATCATAAATTGTACTTAAGAATTATCGTTTTCTATTAGCAACGCTCACTTGCACACGATGAGTCATTAGTAATGACTCATTACTTATCAACACATCGGTATTTTTAATATTATTTTGCGAAAAGAATTTTTATATTAAAAGTATTGCTGAATCCAAGAATTTGGCATTTGTTTGACATATTTTCTCGAAAGTTTCAAACTTAAAATTAATTTGAAATTAAACGGATGAAATATACAAGCGAAGAAAACTTTTTGCGATATTGGGCACTTTTGGGATATCATTTTTGCACTAAACATGACCAATTCGATGACTTAAAGCTTAAATTAGCACTAAAATCATCGTATTGGTCACCTTTAAATTAAGGGCCTCGGTGCTATTAGATAGATCCGGATATAGGCGCCTGATGAAAAACTTTTTACTGCGGGAAACCCATTACCATGTAATGGAAACCCACAACCCATTAATAGAAACCCATCACCATTTATGGAAACCATTTTTTAAAAGCTGGGAATTATCATTTATGGAAACCATTTTTGAAAAACAAGGCATGTTTGAGTTAAACAAACTCTGTTTTTGGTGTGTAATTTGCTCAAAACTGTTCTTAAAAGTTTGTTGATTTCGGCTGCCCTATAATTGATCCCTGAAGATGTAATTTAGAAAAAATCTCCAAATTTTTTAAAATTTTTCGGTGTAAAAAAACTTTTCAAATTTTGCCAAAAATTACCATGTAATGGAAACCCATAACCCTGTAATGTAAACCCATAACTCTTTAATGGAAACCGATCACCATTAATGAAAACCATTTTTTTCGCGAAAGTAGGTTTCCATAAATGGTAAGTTAGTGTATATATTTCCTTCAATATCCCTTTATCACTTTTTGGTTAGAATGCGTAGCCACAACGTTAAAATCACACGTTAAAAGGAGTAGTGGCTACGCATTCTAACCAAAAAGTGATAAAGGGATATACCATCAAAGTTATATTTTACAATCAAGGCAACTTTTGTAACTTTTGAGTTCTCGTATCATTGCTTTTTAACAACATTTTGAGTTCAAGTTAAACTGTTCGAATTCGTCAAATTCTGATATATTTTTGGCAAAAGTTCTGAAAATTATGAAAAAATTTCCTTATTTTCCGTTAATTTTTTTTAAATCATTTCTTGCGAATCAAAATAAAACTTCACAAAATGACCACTTTGACTTTTCGAGTAGGTGTCCAAATATTTACATATGCTCTTTGAAAAATCATATGACATTATTTTGGGATTTGTGGTCCAAAATATTTTGGAATGTTTCGAAAATTTTCCTTATTTCTTGTTCAAAAAATTCAAACTAATTTTTCTGAATTCACCGGCTAAAAATATTGTGAATGCCATCTCTCGTTAATATAAAATAAATGAATTTTATTCGACTGAAACTTGCCATATTGTAAAGCCGTCCTGACCACCAAATTTAATTTATTTCATTTACCTCATGAAATAAAATATTTTTTTCGATGTTCCAAAATTTTGGTATTTTTTTGTCTAATTTAAAATTTTTGATTTTAACTTAGAAATCGTATAAAAACAAATTAAATAAATTTTGTTTGGTAGTCAAGACCGTTATTTTGTAATTTATTTAAATAAATAAAGAAAATATTTTATCTCAATTTTGACACCTTGAACCGAAATCTTCCATTTTTTGAGTGTGTTTTTAAAAAGCGATTTATAAAGTACAAATAATAGATCTGAAAAAATCTGTCCAAATTAAGTCAAAAAGGACATTGGATTTCGAAATGACGCGTCATGACGTCATAATTTCGAGTTTTTCTTCAATTTTGTGAGGAGTTTTACAATAGATTCGAATGAAGTATAATACAAAAATTTGTCGAATAACGTACTTGATCAAACTAAATAAATGAAAATTCGAAAAAATAAATTTATGAAATTAAGGGTATGGTGGTTCCTAATTTGACATATTCTCGATAAAAGATTAGCCGAACAGGGCCTTGAGGATATAATTCAGATTACCCAGTTTGTAGAAGTAGCCTTCAACTTGC
>SCLH01001426.1:141546-171992 GCA_004367855.1 Oikopleura vanhoeffeni
AAGAAACACTGAAGAGAAAGTTGGCTTACATTAACCCAATATTTCGAAGTTTTAGTGGTCAAATTGACACAAACGTTATTTTTGAACATAATTTTGAGAAAAATACTTAGAAAAAAATCGAAAAAACGCAAAATTTTCGAAATTTTTTTTGTTCTTATTTGGGTTGTTTTGTGCTTTTAAAACATCAACGACTGATTTGGTGCATTTTTATGACATAATAACTGTAGAAAATGTAGGAACCACCATACCCTTAAGTCTTCTAATATAATGTTATTCATGACGCACTCACAGTAATTTGTAACAAAAATTCCAGCGCCCACGCAATTTCGACGATATTGGCACATTGGCGATATGGGCAGTAGCAATAATTTAGTTCAAAATCGTGAAATTAAGTTGGTTTTTTTGGCGATATTTGGTCGGTGATAATGGACATCCCCTGTGATTAACTTTTTGAATATTTACTTCAGTGATTTGCTGAAACAAGGATACGAAAAAAATAAAAAGATTAAAAGTAAACCAAATGTACAGATGGCTAAAGTTTATTCAAAACGCTTAGATACATCATGTCCATTGAGGCTGAAAAAAAGAATGAAACATCGAGTTGAAAAATGGCCGAATGTTATTTCTATTGGATTCGGTAAATGTGGTACTGGATCTTTAGCATTTATTGATTGTCATCCTGATTTGGTGTTTAGAGCAGTAGAGGAAATGAGAAATAAAATATATCATTTTAGTTAAGTTTATACATTTGAAATTCTGTATTGGGAAAAGTCTTGACAAGCTTGATAAATTATCAAGCTCACGCTCAAAAAATTCTCAAAATTTTGGTTGAAAACCCAGAATTGCAAACAACAATCACAAATAGACCTTTTTTAAAAACTATAAGTCCAATTTTTCTAATTTTCAACATGATAAAAAAATATGACTAATAGTTTGCGCCAAACGTCGCTGCGCCGTGAGTTTATTATATATCCCCTTTTCACACTTTGCTTAAGATTTGGGCCGTACTACATAAAATCACACTACGTTTACTACACTGGGCCCTAATTTTTAGCAAAGTGTGAAAGGCGGATATATTCATTAACTATATTTATGACTGACTTTATAAAATTTCTAGAATTTCAAAGTTCAAATTAAATGTTTTTTTTCTCTGTAATTTTTACTTTGTTGTACCTTCAAGAGATTGTGAAAATGTTTTTTTTCATTTGATATTTCTTAATAAATTAAATTAATTACGAGTTAATTTGACAAAACATTGAATAAAACTGCTGGCGATTACCGCATGGCGGTATTTTATTTAAGTTATTGCGCTCCAAAATAAGGAAATTTGTATCTCAAAACGTGATTTCTAGCGTCCCAGCTAAGAAGCGAAGCCTGCTGACAAAATATAAACACACTTATTAACAAAATCGAATACAAACCTTAAATGCAGCTTATTTTTCATTTGATAAAAGCCATCTGAGTTTCAGCAGAATCCCGCGACCTTACAAACATATAACATTCCCTCAGCAACACTGAAAGAAATTTTGATCGAGAAATCTCCGACTTACATGCAAGGTGTCTATAGGACAGGAAATTGATCAGTATTTAAGAATGTTAATGAGGTGATGTGAGTGAATTTTGACATTCGCAAGGCCTCGTAGCGTACGAGTCGTAGGGATTAACCAATGAAGATAAGATATTTCTGAAACAAGCATTAAAACTATCTATCTTTTAACTAGCAACTCCATTTATCATTTCAGTACGACTCTAACCAATCATCTTGTTAACCGCGGTTAAAGACGAGTCCCATGGCTTTTTTCAAGGAAACAAGGATTCTAGAGCTTATATGGAAAAGTTTTCAGATTATTTTAGAATCCGGAAATGGTCTAAATTTAAGTGAATGCGAGCTGTTTTTTTCAATTTGTGCCTGATCCCTAGCCGATCACGGCCACCTGGTCGAATGTTCTGAAAAGGGGTGTTTTTGATATTTTGATAAGAGGCTTTTATTGTGGAACAGCTAAAAATTCGACAATTTTGAACATAAAAGTGATAATCAGAAAATACTAATGACATCAAAAGATTCATTGGGTTCGATTTGCTAGATTAATAGCAGCTATGGTCTGATTTTCAACACAAGGTACTAAAAATCAAAATATAAAATTTATTAAAACTCTTGTTTTTTTCTAGAATCCGCTGTATGTTTCAGAAATAAATTGTCTTCATTAGTTTAGCCGTACGAAGCCTTGCAAATATTAAAATTAAATATTTGGCCCAGTTTTACATTGGCTTGTTTTTGTAAAAGTCAACTTTTTGGACGTTCGTGAAAAAAAGTTTTATTATTGCAAAAATAAAATGAAAACTGAATTTTTTTTTTTCGGTTTTCGCGCGCGACACGCACGGAGCAAAAAATATAAAATTCTTTTATTTTTTAAACAAACACCAATATATAGAGATACGGGCCTGAATCAGAGATATAAGATAGCTGTGAGCACAATACTCAAGGAGCTGTATTTTCTGATACAAACATCGACGAAAGACTGCAACTTTGAAGAAAAACATCAGAAGATTTTATAGGAAGTAAAAGTCTATTATAGAACCAAGATGGACCAAAGTTACAGTAGTAGCGTGCGTGAACCGGAAATTGATGAGAATCTGGTACTTCCTCACACCCAGGTTCTTTCTGAAGTCGTCAAAAAATATAAAGAGTTGGGACCACCGAAAAGAACAACAATTATACAACCGAAAACAAAACGCCAAAATGGACCCAAGCAGTACCCTCGATTAACTGGAATGAATATGGTTTCTGGGAGATATCCAGCTCATGATGCTCTTTCAGAAGATTTCATCAGAACCCCCACCATCTGGAAAACATGGCCTGAAGAAGAAAGTACAATTTCTATAGAGGAAATGTGCAGTCAAGTAAAAATTGGTGTCTCCCGCACCGATCCCCTTACTTTAATATTCGAGATTCCGTTGGGAAGACAAAGGGATCGATTTTACAATGACATCCGTATAGCCTGTATACAAGACGAGCTGAGTTATGGACGAGACATCGAGTTTTCTACATTTACTTTGTACTGTGTCAACTTAAGGGCATACATCTTTTGCGTAAGAAAATTTCGAGAATTTTTACACCCCCTTGACCCGATTTACGATTTCAAAGAACTGGAAATAATCAGTTTCTCAATGTCTATTAGACGAACTTACAACAAACAGCTAATGAAAAACGAGTATGTTATTGAGCAAAACCAGGCTGTGACACTTGGAAAGATGTTCGAATACATCTACGATTTTAATCACACACTGAACAAAATGGCTCATACTCGATTTTTATTTGGCACTATTACGGGTCCAAGCCGACAAATGCCAGCACTTCCTGAACCAGATTTTAAAAATGAAAGTTTGCTGATTACAGAAAACTACAATGGCTCTAAAGCTGATTTCGGTTCGTGGTTACGTCACTGGAGATCAACTGATGACGAATACCTATCTGGGGTTAACGTCCAAACTTATGGTTACGATATTGGGGATGTGCCGAGAACAATGCAGAAATTTATTGCCCATCGAGAACACGAAGTAATCAAAAAAATTAAAAACGATCAAAACGAGATTGGAGAAAAAATTGGAGCAATTCGAAATGCAGTAATTTCAAAAGCAGCTGAACCATATAGCCGCAGAGTCAACGAAAACCCGCCAAAATCGGTTTTGAATGTTAGCTCAAAAAGTGTGTCTTCTTCTTTCCCGCACAAAAATTCAAATAATCTGGCGAACCTATCACAGCACGTTGGACACCAATTCCAGCATAATGATGAAGGTGCCACCTCTCAATTGGAAGTCTCGCAAGATGATAGTCCAATCACTGATGCAGAAATGTCTAACATGATTAATGTCTCTTTTCGAAGTACAGCCAGCAATTCAGATCGCAGACGACTTGAAAATGCCTTTGAACATTCCAAGGTGTACGCCCCATCAAATGCATCTACACCGTATAAAGAATTTAAAGATCCTAACAAATCCCTGTTAAATGGAAAAGGTAAAAAAATAAAAGCACTGATTTCGAGCAAATCCACCCTTGAGCATCAAATGGAAATGCATCAAAAACCATTTGGCACGCCATCCTTATCTTCAACAGCTAACTCCCAGATGTCTGCTAACACAAGTGCAAAAAGTTCAAATCGCTCAAAGAAATCAGCAACACCATCTTCTTCTGGTAAATCTGATCGAAAAACCAGATCTCAAAATCTGGACAAAAAAATTGATGTCCACGCTAAAAATCTATTTGGAAATGAAGAATCTCTGGAAAAAACAAATTCTTCACAACAAAAAAATGACGAAGAAAGTGAAGATGAGTTTTATGCGGACGCTGGAGAAGAAATTTCTCAATTAGGTCAAGAAAATTTCCACACACCGAATAATTTTGCGCCCGATAGTGACCGCTTAAAATCACTATCAAGTCTTCATCACTCTCGCCAACCAAAAAGGCCACGCTCACTTCTGCCATCCTTGGATTCTACAGAAAATTCTGAAGTCGGCGTCAGTACAAACAATATATCAATTACGAACAATCAGAAAAGACCAAAAAATCTGTCTACCTCTGAACTACAGAAATTTTCTGATACGCTGGACGATGTAACCACAAACGAAATTTGTGACAAATCATTATCCATAGTATCAAATAAATCCGTTGATACAATGTCAAAGCTGGAAAATTTTATAGATGATGCTCACAATTTTGCTTTTACAGACTCCCAAGTGGAAAAGATAGATGAATTGGTTGCTGTTCACTCTGATGATGCTAACAAAGAATGAAGATCCGGCAGCCGGCCAATGTTTTTAAAAAAAGAAAAAAATAAAAAAATAAAAAAGAATCAGACAAAGTCTCCTGTATATAACAAAAATCATGCAGACGTTCAAAACAAATCTCACCGTTCGAAATGCAATTTTCAAAAAAATAATCGCCAAAAATTCTTCACACGAATCAACAAGAAATTTTTCAAGATAGTGAAGGCAATAAAAATAAAATGCTCTACGATGAATCATTCACAATTATGTCAAATTGCAAATTTTTCACGATACCTTAACTGTAAACAAATTCATCCTGTAATAAATGCAAGAAAAAATGCACTTATACCAAATGAAATTGCAACGGAGATTTACGCAAATATTTTAACAACAGTTGCAGGGATACTTTCAAGTGGTCACACTATGGTTCCTGTCGAGGATAACCATCCACTGAAGCCGATCTGGAATGAGTACCAGAAAATTGAACTAAATACAGATGAGACTGATAAGCTAAAAACGATTTATGACGACATAACAAATCGCATTAGTCATTTAAAAACATTCCCGGTAAAGCCTGATATAAAAACTGTCACAAAGACACAAAACGAAGAAAACCATGGATTGTTTGCTAATCTTGCATATGAAGAAGATGACGAAGATATAGAACAATACAGGGGATTAGATGCAAATCATAAATTAACCCCACCAAAAAAATGGAAAAATTTCGATCCATTTTCAAAAACGATCACGTGGTCTGACAATACGCAGGTTATAAAAAAATCCAAATTGGATGATAATGAGTTTCTCGCAACTCCGAAAGCTCCAGAAATAAAAACTGCAATTAAACCAACAATTCAAGATGTAGCAATTGTTAACCTAAGATGTATCGATATGTTGGGAGACAACAATAATATGTTCCTGGATTTGGTGCTACAAATGCCTAATATCTTCATATTCTGCATTTCGGAAATGCTATTCAACCCAAAAACACATCCGCAAAAAATTCCAAATGGTTATAGAATTTTTTTCAACACTGAAAATGGCAAAGTTTCAAGTGCATTTTTAATACACCAACAAATTTGCAAAAACTGTAAAGTAACGAAGCATGACTCACTAATCCTGAAGTTAAATGTCCAGTTTGGCCCGAAAAAAGATGACTCAATTACAATCTTCACATCTTATCGCTCACCTACAAACAACGATAGTAATCATATGGTTTTACAACATGGCTTTAAAACTTATGATGACTACTGCCAACATTTTATTGAATTTATTGCGTTTTTGGATAAGCAGAAAAAGTGTATCATAGTTGGTGACTTAAATTGGCATATCGATGGTATCTCAAATGGAAAAATCAGATACAAAGAAAAATTAGTAAATGAAATATTTACAAAAACAACACTCACCAATGAGTGGTTAGTCAAGCCCTCATTTATCTGCAAATCGGGAAAATATAGTTTTTTGGATGTACTTATACATACTAATGATACAAAAATTTTCAAATTCGATGTACGAGATAAAAAAGAGTTTTTATCAATATCAGATCACCAAATTGGTAACTTTTCAATCCCCTGGTTGCACCACAAGAAAAGTCATGTCCCAATTGAAATTCGAACGAAAATTCATAAAGAAAGACCTTCATTTGAGATTCGTTATTTGAAAATGCTTTCAAGAGAAAATGGAACCAGTTTTGATGACGAACAGAAATTAACTGCTACATACAAGAAGTTGAAAAAAGTACAGTTTAAAGAAGAAGAAGACATCCTAAACCTTTTGGAAATCGAAAAATGGTCACCAGATACCGCATCTGAAGCCTATAAAATTCTAAAAAATCTTGCATCAACTGTTACACCGTTAAAAACAGTTATTTTGAAAACGGGTACTTCCGCAATAAGAAAAACACCGAAAAGAATAAAAATAGAAACAGATCTATTTCACACATTTAACCGATATAAAAGATCTGGCTTAAATAATAAAGCAATTAGATATATGCCAGCTATGATTAAATTGAAAAAAGATCTCAAGAAAGAAACGCAAAGCTCAATAAGATGTAATTGGACTTCTAGAATTAACAACATGGCATTGGAACAAAAAATGGACTGGAACCTTATTTCAATCTACCACAATACTGATCGTTCGATTCCCAAAAGCTTAAATCCTGATGATCTCGCCAAGCATTTTCTAAAATTAAGTTATGATTTTGTGCCCAAATGCAGCGATATCACAAAAATTGTAACACCAATCGATAGTGTGGACAAATTTTCATTCAGCCTACCTATCACGCCTGGAGGCACAAGTATCCTTACTTCACTAGAATTAATTTACAAAAACAATAAAAATTCTAAGTTTAGTACAGGAGAAGATGGTATTTCACTAAATCTCTTGCTACTAATGAACCCACTACATTGGAATATGCTAGCAAGATTGATTACATCACTCCTTGAAAATGGCAAATATATGAAGGAATTCCGAAATATCCGTTGTATACCGCTGCACAAAAAAGGTGATAAAGATGATGTTAAAAATTACCGACCTCTGTCAATATGTAGTGCCGTAGCAAACGTACTAGAAAAAGTAATGGCTTGCCAAATTTCCCACCACGCTGAAAAGAAAAAAATCTTACATGATGACATGGCTGGATTCCGCACAGGTCATAATGTTGGTCAGATGGTCAACTCCTTACGCCAAGAAATGTTTGACGGTCAATTTAAATATGGAATAATTACACTAAGTGATTTATCTAATGCTTACGGAGCTACAGACATGCCATTAATAATGAACAAAATGGCTAAGTATTTCAACCACTCCGCTCTTAGATCTATTCGCAGCTTCTTAATACAGCCGACAATCAGGGTTGAAATGTCAGGTGGTAAATCAAATTCATTCGATAGTGCGGACAGGGGATATGGACAAGGATCCTGCCTATCATGCATACTTTTCATCCTACTAATGTGTGAAACACACGATTTAACAATTGGTTCGCGCAATTTTTCTTACGCGGATGACAATCAAATATGCTCAAAAGGAAATAATTTTCTTGATGTCATTAAAGAAGCAAACGACGCTGCCCAAGCCTTTGCTGATGTGTGTGGAGAACTCAATATCAAGGTCAACTACTCCAAGTCATTTTTCACAATTGTCAAGATGACCAGAAATAATGAACATTTCGAATGCAGCATAAAAATGGATGGTGTAGAACTGGAACAAAAGAAAGTAATGAACATTCTTGGGGTCCATCTTGACAATGAGTTAAATTTTACACCTCATGCCGCCCACCTTTCCACCTCTATGCGCCGTTACAATGGTTTTATAGCCGGCATGATGAAATACACAGGACCAAAATCATTATCCATTATGTCTAAATCCTTTATGAATGGAAAACTGAGTCATGGTTTATCTTATATCCCGATGTTCAAGAATACACTGTATAAGCAGTGGCAATTTCAAGCTAATAAACTCTTGAACAAAAAATTCTCCACAAAGATAGAAAAGAACAAACTACCTCGCTTCAAATTGCTAGCACAGTATATTTTACTATACAGGTCATTTTCAATAAGTTTTCAAAATTTACACAGGATGTCCCAAATGACACGTATGAACACAATCCTAAACACTGCCTACCCCGTATGGGAATTCGAAAAATTGATTAGCTGTTTTTATCAACCCAACCATGGCAAAACTCGGAATGAAGAGACAATTCCATTTTTCCAACCATCAAGGCATGACACCGTCGAAAACAAAAGAACAATTTCTACAATGCCGATGTACTGGTCAAGAGAATTCAACCGTCTCCCGCAAAAACTAAGATCAACTATTGGAACAAAATACTTTCAGAATGATGTAAAAAAATATTTTAAAAGTCGCTGTCAACATCAGGAGCACACCCTCGCCTTGTGTAGTGGTTGTGGTAATCCTACTGACATTTATTCTGATGACGGTAAAATGAGGATATATAACAAAAATTATGAAAACGGGAGGAAAAATGACATCAAAAATGTTGAAAATCGAATACAAAAATGGTATGAAGGAAAAGGCTCCAGTGATAGAATTCTGATGCATTTGAACGAGAAAGAAATCAGATCTAATTATCATGACTCGAAATTGCATAACTGGCTTAATGAGAAAGGCTGGCAAATATGCAGGGCTAGAAGAGCAAAAAAAGCCCTTGGCTATACGTATAAGTCAAAATTGAAACACACATAAAAGAAACAAAGAGACAACTTTTAAAAACTAATAAAGTAAGTAAAAAGCGCTATTTGGCGCGAGAAAATGTCTACGATGAAAAATTCCTACAAAATTTCAAATCCGATGGCAGAAGTACCGAAAATAAAGGGAATGAGTTTTGACCCCACAAGTAACTCAACAACATTCTGAAAACTGCTAACCAATATGATCTACTCCTCCTGTGCAACCCTGACGAAAATTCACCATGCTGAATAATTATACAATCCGTAAATCGTACATTGAGAAAATCAAACAAAAATTAATCAACAACTTACGATACAGTTTGTAAGTACCGACTAAAAATCCTGCCCGCTTATTTTTTCATGAGAAAAGTCTGAATATATGATGAGTAATAATTTTTTATATAAAGAAAATATGCTTTAGCGAAATGAGAACTTTCTTGGTAAATAAAGAACCATTTAGCGAAACGTAGGAACACTTCTTTTACAAAAAAATAAATGATTGTCTTCTAAAATTTTGTTGAGTAAAACTCTGTTTTTTGGAGGGATGAGGAAGCCTCCCTGTAATTTTTTGTATATCAAAAATGAACTTTTTTTGAGAAGCCAGTTTATAATGGACATTTGACGTTGATACTGTGGTTCCTATGAAAATTAATTACTATTATTATAACCACAACATTTCAAATTAAATTCTGAGTGGTCTAGAAAAAAGTTTTTTAAAATCTAAACAAATAAAAAGTCAAAAATAACGATGCATTAGTGGGACTCATTCTTAGTCTCATAGGTCTTAGAATTAAATTCTACACATAAAAATGCTCCCAACTCAAAATTTTTCCTAACCGATGCACTTGGATTCAAGGAAAGGGTCGAATAGCACATTTGAAATAGGGTCCGTAGTGGTTAGGGTTATTGTGTGTTGGAGGTGAGCAGAATGTGTGGGTTGGTGATGTGGGTGGTTTAAAAATCAATGAACCAAGAAAAAACTAAAAAGCTTGACCCTCATTGGCCAAGCGTTCTGAGTGGCTGTGATGAGTTGTTGCTACTTTAGCAAAATTAACAACTAAGTATTATTGCATCTATAGATTAAAACTCGTTAGTAATAAGCCTTGTCACTCTCATTTTATAGACTAACAGGCCTACTCTTATATTTCATGAAATAAGAGAACAGTCATAAAAAGTCATGAAAGAGAATTTAAAATATGTTAAAATAAAAATTGTGTAGTCATACTATATAAAATATAGATTTTTTTGCAAAAACTAAAACCTTCTAAACAGAAAGTGAACCATTTTTTTACAAAAAAATTATTATCCCCGAAAAATGTCTCCGAAATGTCTCCGAAGTTTCATATGAATAAATCCAGAAATTGTTTTTTTAACAGCAATTTCTATATCGCGAACTTTTGTTGAGGGCTAGAAGGTGTCAATGCTTGCAGTGAACTTTTTCTTCGGAAAATTAAAAATGAATAGAGAATTCAAAATTGCATAATTAAGAACTAGAAATAAAAAAACGACAAACTGATTAATGCTAAATGTGGAGATTTGCCACTTGTAGATTTATTAATCATTTTTCACATTGTTACAGATAGCAGCGAGTCAAGTTGGGGGGTTGAAATAATGCGATGATAGAATTGCATCAAAAAAGGGGAGTTTTCTTCATGCAAGAAGAGACGTTTTGGCTGTGATTTTCGGGCACAAATATTCTTTTGAAGGGGGATGGGGGTCCAGGCTTGGGAGTGGTCTCTATTTTCTGACTCTGCCACGTGCAGATTTGCGTCTGAGCGGCGTTTTGGAGGGCGTCTCTGGAGTCAGGGATACCTCTTTCAAAACTTGATCGAGGAGATCAGAGCAATTTGAGTTGGGCTTGGAGAGCCATGTCGTTCTTGGTTTCTTGAAGGGATTTTCAGCAGATCTGGTGATCACCCCGGACGGTTTCGTGCCCCCGAAGCAGTATGTCAGGGGCGTCTGAGCCTGGTTGGAAGCTTCTTGCCCAACCTGCATTGCTACAAATTATACATATATTAAAATAAGCAACTTAATAATATGATTTATTAGTCGAAACTAATATTAAAATTGGAAATGTTAAAGTTTTTTCTTTGGAAAAATAAAGGGTTATTTTTCCAATTTTGTCAATTTGACATTGGATTATTTGGTAAAGAGTTACCTTGTTTTGAAGTGGTCGCACTTGAGTTGTCTGAGGCATGTACATCGCCATTTTGAGCTTCAACGAAGGGACTGGTAAACAGTGATAGTAACTCAGTCGAGTTCATCTCTGGGCTAACACCTAGCGAGGAAGCAGCGCTTGACCCACTATTTAGACAGGGTTGTACAAAGGCTGGACCATTTCGAATAAAGCTTTCATTGCAGTCGAGCTCTGACAATTTTGGCATGTTACATGTATCAGATACAAGGGAGCTATCGAGATTAGTGCTATCAGGAGTTTTGAAAATTCCGCTCCCAACACTATCACTGATATTATCACAATCGGTCCGCACAAAGTCAACATTTTTGAAGTTTGCATGCTCGGTCACGTGCTTGATAAGCTCATGACAGCAATACTGAAAACATTTTTTTAAAAATAGCGCCATTTTTTGAGAATGAAGAATTAAAAAACAAAGGCTGAATATCAAGATTGGAGACATTTTTTAATAAGTTATAAAAATATTGATATACAAATTTTAAAACCTTCATAAATGAATAGATCCTCATTTTTATAAAAAAAGTGTATAAAATTGTCAATTTCCAAAATAAAGAATCATATAATGCTTTTTATAAAATATTGTTTCTCTAAGATTGAAACAATTCGTTATGAATCAAATTGGTATAGTTATAAGTGTGTTGTTGGTTTTTCTGAGAAGAGCTGAAAAACTTAGGAAAAACCCCCCTGACATTGAATAAAATCGTTAAAAGTATAAAATTAGGAAACCTTCGCATCGCCATATTTTGACATATAGCTCGCACTTGCCATCGCGGCGGACGACAAAGCAGAGTCTGACATTTTGTAAGAGTCGGCAACACCGGAGTTAAAAGAGTCATCATTATGATGAAAATCTAACAGATTCTCTAACTTGCTGGCCATACTCTGATTAAGCACATCGCAAAAATCACCAGTGGTATCTAAATCAGCCATCTCAGAATCCACGGTCTGATCCATAGCGTTTTCGCCACCCTGTAAATACTCGAATGGTGCATGAAGTCCAGAGATGTCTAGCCTGACACCAATTTCCGCAGCGGTAGCACCGCATTCGTTGAGTTTCTGAAAATAGATTTCATTTTTTTCATAAAAACAGAACTCTATCACTGTTTAGGTGAAATGGAAATGCAGATTTTTTTTTAATTTTTTTCTTATTTTTTACGATTTCCGGAGGGGGTGGGATGCCCAACTTCTGAAAGTTATTTATGGAAATTGGAATTTTTTTGAGAGATCCCTGCGTCTTGTTTGTTTGACGTTGATACCATAGTCCCTATGAAGGTTAATTGCTATCACTATAGCCACAACATTGTAAATCAAATTCTGAGTGGTTTGGAAAAAGTTTTTTTAAGTTCTATCACAAAAAAAGTCAAAAATAACGATGCATTTTTTAGCCTCATGCATAGTCCCATAAGTCTTAAAATAAAAATCTACACATAAAAATGCCCTCATCTCAAAATTTTTCTTAACCGATGAACTTGGATTCAGAAAACATGTCGGATGGCATATTTGAAGTGAGGTCCATAATGGTTAAAACATTTGTGTGTTGAAGGTGAGTAGAATGTGTGGGTTGACAATGCGGGTAGTTTAAGAATCAATGAACCAAGAAAAAATTAAAATGCTCGACCCTAATTGGCCAAGCGTTCTGATTGGCCGTAATGAGTTGTGACCCCTTAAGCAAAATTAACAACTATTTATTATAGTATTTATAGATTAAAACAATGTTAATATGCCATGCAGCTATCACTTTTGAGATCAACAGGTTGTTCTTATCATTCTTGAAATAAGAGAACAGTTGTAAAATCATAAGATTAAAATTAAAAACCATTATAAAATAAAAATTTACGCAATCATACTGAGTAAAACAATTTTCTTAATTATTGAAGTAATAAAATCATTTTTTTAAAAAAAAGCAAACAACTATATGGTCATTATGCGAAATGACATGAAAATTTTTTTGGGAGAATGTTTCTATAAAAAAGGGTAACATACGTTTTTTACGGCAGGAACTAAACAACCCTCCACAACTTGTTTGTAGATATTGCTGTACTTCGAGCCATCCTTTTTGCTCTTCTGACCGGTCTTTGACTTCACCACCTCCCCTGACCATTGTTGAAGTAAGCATTCTGATACCTCGGATGTTTTTTCATCACGAATACGCAGCAGGTAGTCAAATGATGATAAAGCACGATTATCATTGAGAACTGACTCAAGTTTTGGCACGTTTGACTCAATGTCTGACTTTACGGAGACCAGGGCTTTCTGTAGCTACATAATTTAAAGTGAAATCTAAGCTGCGTATATGTCCAAAACAAAAATGGGCTTTTTTTTTGAAAAATAGACCAGTAATAACGCATTTTCGTGATTTTAAACCATTTTCGCCATTTTTACCGCCATTTTTTTAAAAAAATTGATAAGTCAGATTATGAATTTAAAAGCCAAAACAACCAAAAAAATATGTCGTTTGGCCTGTTTTGATAAATCCCGTTTGTATGGACAGTTGAAAAATGTGGTGAAATATTTATAATTGACTGAAACAAAAACTGCGGTATCTCGTCGTGTGTTTCTGGATGATCAGATGTTACTAGAGGTCTAGGGTGTGGTGGTTACTAATTTCGGCAGAAAAATAAAAATAGACTTCAATTTTCAGGAGGTGAAGCCATTTACCAAGATTTTGAACAGTCAATATAAAATCCATAAGGACGCATTCACTCATGGACTATAAAATGAGAAATTTTCTCCTTTTTCAAATTTTGAGTCATGATAAAACAATGTTTGCTTGAACCACTTTCTTTTAAAAGTTAGGTCATTGAGTAGATGTCCTTATAAGTGGGATGCTACACTATTGGGAAGGTAAAAAACGCAAAATGATCCAGCGATTTTACCTTTCCAAAGAAAGAACATCTGAATCTATTTAGGGATAAGCTCGTTGACAAAAATTTTTTCTAAATAGAAGGGTTTATAGGAGCTACCTTTGAAAATGCAGCAGATATGAAGGCAATGAGAGTGTCGCCCCCATGTTCCATGTACATTTCCTGCATCCGCGCAGATAAGTTGTCAATATCTAAACCAACGTTAAAATTATTAAAAATCTCAGGTTGTTCGTTGTCTCCTGAGAAGAGATTTTTCTGCAAAGCATAAATCTCGGTTGGCAGGGTTGTGTGGAGTCGATTCGACAAACGCGCATTGCTCCCAAGTACGTGCAAAAGCACCTTCTCACGAAGTTGATGTCGATTGGGAATGGAAAATTTCCCTAAAAAAAAATAATAAAACTTGGAACATTCATGGGAGGAGTTTTTTTTTTTTTTTTTTTTTGTCCAAATAAACTTTAAGCTCAACTGTTATTTGAGTGGTAAGTTTTCTAATGAACTAATACCTTGAAAAATAGGGGTGAATACTACACCACAGAGTGACTTTTTTTAAAAAAATAGGAATCATTTTCCTTTTTTTTGAAGAACTCAAAAGCAAATTCAAAAGCAAAAATAAATCTAAAAGAGTATTTTGAAAATGTCCTTCCTCATATGTGAATAAGATCCTAAGTTAACCAATTTAATTTATTTCCTGATATAAGCTGCATTTATTTATCTTATTACCTACTGACGACTCAATATAGTCGTTTGGGGGGTCGATTGGTGACATAATCAAACCGTCCTCGTCAGGGCTGACATTAATTGCAAGGTAGTTCCAGAATGGGGACCGAACCATCACAGAACCCATGTTGTGATATCGGTTATGGACACGATCTAGCTGCAATAAAATTTGACACAGATCGCCCAAATGATCCGCCAGTACCGTGTCGAATTGGGGATTGTTGATTAGAGCCTATAGAAATTTAGATTATCATATGAAAATTTTTTTCCTTGATAAAGTCATTATAAGGACACCTTTTTGGAAAAAGTATAGAAAAATCCATTCTGTGGTGATTTTTTCTGGATAAATCTGTTACACTAGTAACCAGGTGTATTACAGGAAATGTATTGAGAATAAAAATATAAAATCTAACTTTTTTCTCAAAATATGACTCAGAAAGACGTTCCTGAGTAATAACCACATCTTTTTATTTTTTTTCTTTCTGAAAATTTTGTTCGTACTACTAAAAACACATGAGACTCTGCAGGTTTGCAAAACTAGTCCTCCCTAGCATATCTTACCAAATCTGATTCACATGAAGGGAGCACAGATTCTGGCAAGGAGGCAAGAGCCAATGGTCGAGACTGAAAGTCTGATCGGCTTAGTGGCAAGACCATTTTGCGGGGATCAGCGTCAAGTTGACGAGCTATTCCAGGATTGTCATTTGCCTAAAATATGGAGAGGGTTTACTATTTTTTTCAAAGCTGGGGGGCTCGTTTTTTTTGAATGTACAACTATTGTTTGGGATAAGTGGGGTTAAACACATCTTAAAATGTGTCCCTAGGTAATACTACAAACTTTACCACTTTTTGGGAAGATTTTTTTTTGAAGAAAACAATGACTGTTGAGATAGCCCGAAATGAATAAATAAAAACGATTATATTAATTTTGTCGGGGTAATCTAATCGAGGTATTAATTTTTTTTCAACCTATTTTTTTGATAAAAAGAGTAAAAATGTAAGAATCTTAGAATTACCAATATTAAAACAGCGTTGTGAGTGATGCGTAGCTTGCGTCGCATATCAATAATCTCGTTCAGCTTGCTGTTCATGTTGTTCCATTTTATATCCGAGAGTCTTTTTGCGTCCTTCTGACGGCTTTTGGCACGAATATTGGATAGGGTTGAATTGGACCCCCCATTGCCATGATCCGCAACCTTGCTACTTTCAGATAGATTGCAGGATATACTTCCTGTATCACTCCCACGACGCAGCTTATTCATAAAGGCCTGCCGTTTCTCAACGTATGGATTGCGACTCATGATATTTTTTGACAAAAAGTATCAACTATCTATAATTAACAAGAAAATAATTTCTAAAGGATTTTTTTTGAGAGTGTTCTTAGGAATGGGGATGTTCAGGTTTTGTGCACTGATAAAATAAGTGTTGTTTTTTTTGAAAAAATTGAAATAATCAACAAAAAACCTTACAGACTGTTATCTACATCACATTTAATGATGGTCCCTATGCGGTGTGAAAAGTGAATCTTTTTTTTTGAGGGTATGCTGGCCACGGGTGCAGATGGTCAGTTAAGGACGCTTGTACGACTAAGTAGTACATTGTATCGGTCTTTGCTGCAGGAACCAAATCTAACGTGAACTTTTGTAAAGTTCTAAATAAATTAAAATTGAGTCACTAATAATCAGAAATCCATAAAAACGTGGTTTTTTATTGACAGAAACTATTACAAATCATTCCGGCCGGTTTCCCGGGTTAATTAAAAATTTTTTTCTGAAAATATATTTTCCGAAAGCCAACTACAGATCTGATTTCTGCGAAAATATAGAACTAAGTAACAAAAGTTAATCTTTTTAAAAATTTTTTTTTTTTTTTGAGTATAAAACGTTAAAATCATGAAATCAAAAATCATCTGAAAATCAAAAAGAAAGATCAAATGGTAATAATTAATCGAAAAATATAGTTTTAATCTATTTTAATTTTTAAGAACATAACCTATCAAATTGCTGACTTGCTGATGTATTCTTTGAAAGTCTGGATCTGGCAAGCATGGCCTGTCTATTATTGTACGAAAGTCAGCTAGACTTAAACTAGAGGTTTGAGTCCCAACTGATTTGCGAAAAACAGGCAGTGCAGTGAGTGACAGCTCAGGTACATGCATTTTGGCAACCAACAATTGATCTAAAAATTTTTTTACATGAGAATACACGTAATATATTAAAAATGAAAAATTGACATGTTCAATGAAATGAAAATATTTTTTACCATTTGGATCGTTCGGCCAATCATTCTGATCCTCATGATTGATTGACACCTTCCTACTGATTCTGTCATCACTGTGAGTGCCACGCTGTCCGTTCTGTCCTTTTTGTGTATGACTCATGACCTACAGGGGAAGTTTTGTTTGAAAAAAACAAAATAAATCTATAAAACAATAGATTAAAAGTGAAGGTGGCCATTTCAAATAAACAAAAGTGGTAAGGGAGTTGTCTCTTGTTTTTTTAATCATTATAAGAATAGATTGTTGAAATTTAGGAATTTTTTTAACCTTTGGGCACTAAGGATTATTTTTTGTCCGACAGTGACCCCTGACTGAAAATCATGGTTTTCACTACAAATTGACTACGTTTTATGTGAAGGGAGCCTACAAGTGAACTTAAGACATCTGCGTGGGTTTTGTGAATCTCGGTTAGGTTGTGCGAAAATAATGTGACCTAGGGTCGGCTGAAAAATTTGGGTGTAGAAGTGAATCCGAGGTCAGGGTGATTTAAATTAGCAGACACAATTCGTTGCAATGACCCACAGAGTAATGTTATTTGTCTCAATATTTCCGGAATCGTCGGATGCTGTAACTCATCGTTTGGATTCACAGCACGTACATAGAAATTTCTTAGGGACAGCGCCGTGTTGACAAAAATTCTATAATAAAACATTTTTTTTAAAAAAAAAATATATATCAAAATCATTTTTTTATTGCCGGAACATTTACATAGGGTACTTTGCGATTATTCAAACATGGCCAAGTCTAACCATACAAATAGTAAAAATAACCACCTAAACTGTTAAGTATATCCTGAAATATACATAATAAAAATGAGTAAATCACACTTTTTTCTTCATAATCTATAGATAAAGTCTAATTTTGCAAAAAGTATTTTTGTGTAAATTCGTCAGGCATAAAAATGGCGCTTGTTATGGAGGAAAAATTATCGTGGTACCTTCTGAATATGGGTGCACCGTGACTGGACAGTAATATGGCGGTTTCTGGAGTGGACAGATCCATCTGCGCCAGTTGCATCAGACACCCAACCACAGAAGATGTCTTGTACCAATCCTTAAAAATTACAAATAATAAGTTTGAATATGAATTTTTTTCCAAAATTTTAAGATAGGCAATTTTTTCTAGAAAAAAAGTGAACCCCTGACTATAAACTACACAGTCATCCCCTGTGAATAAAACAAAAACTAAGGTATACAGAGTTGGCCATATATAACGTTAAAATAGTCAAAAAATCAAAAACAACACATATACATACGGTGCATTCGGTGAGTATTTATGCATAACTACCGTATGTTTTCACGAGCACTTTTTTACTAAAAATAGGAACGTTTTTTGTGATTACATTGTTAATGCCAAATGTGGTTTTCGGTTAAAATTCGGTGTGGCTTTTCTGGGTTACTCTCGATCAAAATTAAAGAAACCTTTTTTCTTTTTTTGCCTTTTTTATGAAAATTAAAAATAGAAAGACATTATTTTATTTACCCATGAGTGATGAAATGACTTGTATTCGCCGGTGCCTGAATCAATAATACTGAAGGTCGCTAGAGCAAAACACTCCATGAAATCAAACCCACATCGGGGCGGCATAGGATTGCCCCATTTGAAATCGCGATCCCAGCCCACTGACCACATATCGCTAGACTTTTCTAAAGTCGGCAGATTTACGATTACATCAATGATAGCACTCTCCAACATTTCAAGGACCCTCTTGTTGGTGGGATCCATAACACAGCCTTCAGGGAGTACTCTGATTCTGAACCGATCGTCATTTTTGATAACCTCACCAGCACGATTAAACAGTCGAGTCCCGTCAAGGGTTAAAAACTTGAAGGTGATAGGATTCTCGTTGGGCCACCCACTTGACTCACGAGTCACAATGCCATTTAGGCATTTTGCTATGACAGGCGTAAACTGATGCGCGCTCATGCATCGACACGTTATGATCTGACCTGAAAGTTTTTTTGTAAAATATGACCAGATGTAGATTTGCCCAAAAAAACGCTGAAATTATTACGAGTTATTTAGAATCGTAACATTAAAATTAAGTCAACTATGTTTTAACCTTCAACAGGGACTGACAACGGTGATATTGCAGTATTTTTTACAAATATATCATTTTTAAAAAAACGAGATTGTGACCTCAATTTGTGAACTTAGTTTTTTTAACAAAAAAGGGACACCAATTTTTTACAAAAACTGAGAGGAGGGGACTCCCTTTAAAAAATTGTTTTGATCATAATGTAAAACACATACTGAAAAGATGTCCAGTTATTGGAAAGTTTGCCCCAGACATTCCCCTGCAATTAACATGACCACTATAAGGGGAAGTTGTTGGTGTGTTGGGCGAATGACCTCCTTGCGTATCGATGTTTTGCACATCAGACTCCTCATATCCCTCATGATATACAACGGTATTTGCACGAGGACGTTTACCTATAAATAGTTGATATTTCTTGAAGAAGGGAGGATGAGAGAACGTTATGAACTGATTTTGGTGAATTGTGTAGTATTTTTTGACAAAAAAAGAAAATACAAGTCTTAAAATTATGTAGAGATAGTGATATGCATATGACTTACTATATGAAAATATTATAACTCACTATATATAATGCCCAAGTGTATCCTAATGCGATTAGAAACAATGTAATCCGGAAAATTACAGTTAATAGTCGAATTACTGAGGTGCATGATAAAAAGTTTTTAATGAAATGTTTGAGCCTTTTTTTCGCATATTACCGCCTAAAGCACTAAATGAACCATAAAAACCATCATAAAGAGGTACAGTACTCGTACTATAACCTCGAGTTCCACTTGAAAGTATTGATACCGAGTCTGATGGATCTTAAAAATTATTTTGTTAAATATTATGATTCAAAATTTACCAAAAAGGGATAAAAACCGCTTTCTCCGAAATAAATTTTTTTTTGCTGAAAAAATAAAAAAATGTAGAAATATACTGCGACCCAAAAACCGTGCGATTTTTGTGACATGTAAAGCTAAAAAATATTTTCCTACAAAGATGGCCTTTTTTGCCACGTTAAGAGCATACCGAAATAGGCTGTTTTTTTCGAAAAAAGGGGGTTCTCCGACCTAATTTAATGAGTAGACCACTTACGATACTTTTGCTCCCGAATAATAGCTTTACCAACTTCTGACCTTTGCTCATGTGTGGGCCATTTTTCACGAAACCGAATAGGCCCGGGGTAACGTGTATGCTCCATATTCTCGATAAACGCTGTAAGAAAATCTATGAAATTAATATGTTAAAATTCGTGACGATTTTTTCTGCTATAAACAAGAATCAGCACTTTCCTCATTTTTTTGGAAAAAACAACTTAGATTACTAGGAACCTTAATTTACACACCCCAAATTATCACAGTTTGTGTTTTCGAACTAGGAATTGGAATGTTTTTTATGAAAAAAGGTAACATTCGTGAAACCCTCATGAATATGACTGTGATTAAATCTATAACTCACAGTCTCTCAAAAATTTTGTAAGCAAAATACGAAAAACATAAAAAAATAAATAAGTCTGTTAGAAAACTGACTATGAAAAATCACTGTTCTCTCTCTCTATCGTTTTTTTAAATAATGACACCTTAGAGAAATGTGAAAATTTCGCTACCCGTAAAGCGCCATGAGCCATTGCGAAAATTAGATTAAATTGTTTTTAGGCTCATTAAAGCCTACGTAAACACTCTATAAAAATCAGAAAATAATTTCTTACAGACAAAAACATCTTAATCTTGTCAAAATTGAAAGCAGGGCGCAATATACAAAAATTAATTGACTCAAAAATATAGTTTTTTCTTTTAAAAATTCTAATAACATCAAATACGCTCCGTAGCTATCTAGTAAATAGGTGGAGGCCGTTTGCATTTGCTGAATGAATGAGTAATGACATGAAGAAAAATTAATTTTTTCCAAGTTTCTTCTGAAATGTGAAATTTGGTAGTCACCAAAAATCTTTGGTCGATAAATAAGGCCCTTATTGATGTATGAGTGTAGGAGCGTTGGCAATATTGGACAGTTCTCGTATTTTTGTCAGAAACCATAATGTATCCCCCCAAACTGTATTATAAGAGTAACGACATAAATTATATAAAATCGAATAGGTCTAACTATGAGAAAACAACTCCTTTATCATAAAACGTATGAATTATATAGTGATGGGATTCCCTCCCTTTTTTTTGATCGTCTTAAAAGTAAGCATACCCAAAATATATGCCTCTCAATTATCATAATTCCTGATCCTACACACCATGTGGTTTAGAGGTTGAAAAACAGCCGGTTGCAGATGCGAATCCAAAGACACAATGCGTGTAATACTTTTTACCAGATATCTGTTGCTTTGAAGAAGGTCACAAAAGATATTTTTTCTGAGTAACAGGAAATCTTTTATAAAGCAAACACTTCAGATACAGACGCATTTTGGGAGATACCACGTCAGATTTACCTCATTTTTTTTGCTGATTCTTACACAAACTACTTATAAAATGTTGCTCATTCCTGACTATCCTGTTTTTTAGGATGGGAATCGCCGTGTATATTTGTGAAATTGCATTGAAAGACAAGAACACATTTGTAAAGTCAATTTTGATATATGAATTTTATTTTTTTCTGCATTTACGGTTGTTTCACATTTAAAGATTTGACAGCCTGATAATTTTGTCTTTGCGAAAAATGAACTGTGAGACAAATAGACAGAGCCAGATTTGAAGGTTGATGCAAAAAGAGGTTTTTTTGAAAAAATAGGTTATAAGTGGCAGTTTCCGGGACGTTCTTTATGAGGTATTTTGCAGGCTGCAAAAAACGGTTAACTTTGATAGATAGGGTGGTAGCAGCCAAGGTACATAGAAAATATTATATCTTTACTCCCTATACAATAAATATTGAAGTAAATTCATAAAGATATTAACACAAAAGCACGCTGTATAAAATTGAATGTATCGTTTTTTGAGAATGTCACTTGAAATTTGAAAAATGTTTTTATATACAGTCAGCACCGTAGTGCATATGACTAATTTTCTCTTATGAGGAAATAAACAGTGCAAAAAACTGTTATGCACGGTACCGCATTTTACTTATTTTTTTAATAAGCAACGTTTCGAAGATTCATTATCAGGCTAATAGGAGATTTTATAACTGTAATTACTACTGTAATTTGTTAATAATTATGATGCCAATTTAGGTGTGTTTTCACACGTTTACAAGAAATATTGGAATTCACCACAAAAATTAATCACGGTATGAACAGAGACACCCACTGGCACCACAATTGCCTAAAACCTTCATATATCTATCAGCAGGGCTAGATCGCCAATCTTTGAGCCATAATAAGGCCACTTTTTCACTCCGAGTAAGTACTGGCACACCGTGATGATTTTTGAAGTGAACCCACATTGGTGGCGTAAAAAGAGGCTGAGTTTCTCGCTGGTAGACATTTGCCATTAGGAACTCGGCCATCTGACAGAATCGCCCAAACTGCTGATAACTGAACTTTGTGATACAAACCTCCACTAATCCATTCACTGTAGTGGGGTACACATTGGGATCCTTAATCGGCACAGCGACGAGTAAGCTAAAAATTTTTTTTATATATAGAAATTTTTTTTAAATATATAAATTGACCCCTTGTCTCTCGACAATTATTTTCCTTTTGTATTAAGAGTTACAGCGCCCACCAGGGTGGTTAGATAAGTTGACCCATAAAACCACTTATACTGATAGTTTAAAAATGAAACCATTTTTTACTTTTGTAGTTTTCCAATAAGATAAACTGTTTTTCCATAAAAAAAGGAAAAATTAACAGCACCTCCTTTAGAGCTATCTAAAAAGAACAGAAATTGTGAAAAGCCTTTGTAAAGCATTTTTCCATGATTTTTTTTTGTCCTTGGTTTTTTTTGTCACAAATAAAATAATGAAAAACCATAAAAAATGTATGGAAAAATTACTATAAAATTGGTCCGATTTAAATTGTGGCTGAAACGCAAAAACATTTGACCTACAACGTCTGTTACATATTCACTGAAGCTGTGTCTTTATGGTATTTTTAGAGTAATTTTTTATTTTTTTGAGAGTTTTGTTGTAAGAAAATGGCAAAACTATGGACAAACTAGCAGGGGAGTCACCATGTTAGTAATTGAGTCCTTATAAGACACTAGCTCCGATGTGTTTTGAATTAATCGGTTATAGTTAAAAGTCTTTTCAGTTTCGAACCTAGTTGGTTTAAATTTATGGGGTTACTAACTTGTTTTCTGAGCATATCCCGGGCCATCTGACCTCTCCATGATCAGTCTGAGCACGAAAGCCGTTGACAAGACAGCAAACTGTTGACAAATGAGAAAGTGCCCCCTTATCCTTCCCACCACGGCCAAATGAGAAAATTACCCTGCCTTTTTTCTGCAGCCAGCCCTTATCGGAGTCTCGCACAACATTTTTGGCCGCAACGCCGCCTATAAAATTATCAAATTATAAAACTGAGATGACCCCTTTTTTTTTCTGAAAAAAGATCAGTTGGGACGTCCGTGACCTTGTTTTTGGCTGACCTTGCGAAAATTATTTTTTACTAAAGTATATAAAATTGTATGGGCAGTAGTGAGTTTATGCTCAGTAGATGTTCTATTAACTGTAAAGTACGGCCATAATTTCTGAACGATTGTATAAGAAAAGGTACAACTGATATATATATATCGGACGGTTCATTTTGACCGTGATTTTGGGCCATAAATTTGAAATGATAAGAAACTGAGAATTGAAAACCTACTAAGAAAATATGTCCAGAAAATTGATTTTCTACCAAAATCATATTTAATCGAATTTTTTTACCAAAAAGTCCGGTAATACCGGAAATCTACCGATGAAAATTTAAAAAAACGACTCTGAGAAAACTGCCCATAGCGTAGATCCACTATTTTCGACAACTAATTCAGATTTCTTAGCGAAACTTTTTTTGGCAGACATTATTTTGTCATATGACCCTTCTAAGGGGATCAGGTTGCAGGTTTCTGTTACTTTTAATGCCAGGGTCTTATCGTACATTAAAGTGTAATCTCTGGCACAGTTTCTCAAGAAAAATATTTGGCAAACAATATTTTTGTCATATGACACCCACAAGGGGGTCAAATTACACTTTTTTGTTACTTTAAACTCATGGTCTTATCGTACATGATAGAATACGCACTGGCACAGTTTCTCAGGAGAAATACCCTGGCAAAAATATTGTTACATGAAATAAGTGTGTGGTACACACTAGGCGATGTACCGGTGGATCAAGAGAGTTAGCAGTAGTGTGAAGATTAAAATCGAAAATATACTTAGAAATATCGATGGTGTAAGTCCGAGCTTATATGCGCCAAATAGTTGGCGCAAATAAGGACGGTATGCAGCAATGCTTAGACGCTCTCCTGAAAATTATTAGTAAGGATAGGTAACATCAATTTAAGATGAAAAATTGTACTTTGTTTTTGAACAATTCCTTTTGAAATCAGAAATGTAGTTTAGAATGCTTTAAATACTTTACAAAAATGTTGCACATGAGTCGGTTTTATGAACCAATATTTTTACAAACTTTTACCTTCAAGTACCTGGAGGTTTGCATACAATTTTTATAGTACAATTCTAACTGAAAAGTTATGGTTGTCACTAAACATTGTCAAGTAATCAACTGTTTTTTATGGCCAGAGCGTGAAATTTTTTATATGACAAATCACCGAGGCATTGGGCCGACCTAATGAAGCTATCAGAACAATATAATTAATTTTTTACTTAAGTGGCAAGGTTAGGAAACCCTTATAAGGACTATCTTAAGATTCATAAATATATTTTTTTATTTTTATACATTTTTTCTGTGACATGTATAAGGACTGCCTCTAGTATATCCATTTACAAAATCACATAGAAACAGCCTTTTTATTGCTACCTCTATGAAAATAAGCCCCTTCGACTTATCAGATAGACACTAAGGGTTTAATAAAAATTACAAAAAAAACAAGATTGTCTGAAACAAACAAATATGACTCTATTTGTAAAAAAAGGATAGGGGCAGTTAACAATTAAATCATGTCTTATATGTCCTCCGGTTTTTGGTTTGCAAACTTTTGAATAGTTTGGTTTTTAAAGTATTACGAGATTCATAAACTTTTTGATGGTGGCTGAAAATTTGCATGACCCTCTTTGGAAGATTTTTTTTGTTGAAATGTTTTTTGTACATTAAAATAGTCTGACGAGAACATACCAAAAAAACATGGAAGACATTAAAACCGTTTAGGCCGACTTTGCATTGATGTGCACAATTAGCTATATCAATTTCTCCTAAATATAATAGGCAAATAAACAATAAAACTGTAGAAACCAATAATTCAAAAAAGTTTTTTTAGAAAAATTCAGATACGTCAGAATATGCTTTCGCGGAGATATTCAGCAAACTTTTTCACTCATAAAGTAGTGACGATTTGAAATAAGGAATTTCAAAAGTCAAAAATGGTTTTCAGCGTGTTAAAACTGTCCTGTAGAGAGTTTTTTTACTAGTCACTCTTTTAAGTATAAGGACGTCTTACCATTTGGATCCTTCATCTTAAAAAGAGAGGTGACGATGGATAGAAATGTGCCAACTGTTATGCCCTGATTGTTTTGAGCAAGTCCGAGATCATACCCATTAGAGTATGCCTCATGGACGTCGAAAACTGCGGCAGGTTTTAATGTGCGCTGTGACATTGTAAATGACGCAATGTCGGTCGACATTAAAATTGAGACATCCCCATCGATATCATACTTTTTGAGGAAAAACAGCTTCACATCAAGTAGGCGCTCAAGTTCGACAGGTTTTGAGTAGAAATGTACACCGGCCGAATAATTACACACATGTTTTTCGACTACTGTTTGAGTCACATCATAATCTAGGAATGCCAAACGATTAAATTTTGGTGACCCCTCACCATCAAGTTCTTCACAATCGGCTGTAACTAAGGGCGTGGGGAGTTCACAATTTACTTCAGTGAAAAGCCTGCGGATTTTAGGAAATAATCCTTCGATGGCTGCAATATCACGGTCAATCACATCTTTTGACTGATTTGATGACCTTATTCTTTTCACCAATATCGCCAATGAGTCATTAAGAAATGGCATCATTATAACTAAAAACTAAGAGTTATTAGACTAAGTCATTTTTTCTATGAGTTTGTTAAACCGAATAATTTCACGTAAAGGCTAGGTTTTTTTTGGTGGGTTTGATTTCATGAGAGAAGTTACCCTGACCTTGAGAAATGTTAGGTTATGTGCAACTTTGACGGCAAAAATATGATGCAGAGGACTCACCCATATAGTGTATACTTAGGGCTGTTTTCCCCAACCCTCAAAAACCCACTCTACATTTTCTTATATAGTTTAGACCTGATATCGACCTGATAAACCGATTCTGATATTTAGACCTTTTTTTGTCGAGTTTTTTTTTGAAAAATACAAAAACCTATAAGTCAGTAAATAACACTCCGAAAAATGACTTATTAGGAATAATATTAGAAAAACCATAATTTTTATATTCAAAACAATATACAAAAAATGAAATTTAGTTGTACAAATCGATTTCTAAGAACAAATAGTTCATCAGCCTCGTCTAAAACTAACTGTTGCAGTTTTGTGAGTGTAATTTTTTTATAAGAAACTAATTTCCGAAAAAAGGGGGGTTGAGATGGGGAAAATTAATGATTATGTAGTCAAAAGTTAGAAAACATGCCTAGATTTGTTTTCTGGAGAAACTGATTTATAGGAAAAAGTAGAAAATTTGCCAACAACTGACCTTAAAGTGTTGTATAGGCGTGAAAATGAAGTGATTTCCAGCATCTTTTTTTAATGCCTTTTTTGCTCAAATGGAGACTTTTTTGCAGAGTTATAATATGTCTTTAGTATTTTATGAATAGCAAAAATTGAAACAAATCTCTGTCCGAAGTAACTATTGTTTTTTTGAGTACAAAATAACACTGTGAGTAGAATCTCGGCCTTTTTTTGCTGATTCAATCAGTAATTTAATCACAGAATTATGAATTATGTCAGCCACAATACAAAATAGGTTAAAAATCAAAATATAAATAACCATCCGGCAGAAAACTAAGAAATCAGAGAGCTGTGAAGACGAAAAATTTGTGGCTTCTAAAAATACTATTTTATGTAAAAATCAACGATTTTTTCATAAGTAATTTTCTGATTCTGAGAATTTTGCCAGCACCGGTCTGGGATATGTTGAATTTTCGAAAAAAACTGATCAAATATGTGACTCAATAAATAAATTTGAAAAATATTCATTTGGAAATAAAAAAACCACGATCCCTGACACATACGCAATTTTTTCTCGAGAGGTTTTCAACCGCTAAGCGTATTTAAAGGATCTAAAATGCGTGATTACAGTCAATTTAAAGAGGTTTCTCTGTGTTAGGGACTTTTTCTCTATAAATCTGGTAATATTTTGTTTTTACCTATATAATTCTCTTTGTTGATGGGATGCTCTCTGAGTGGTCTGCGCGAGTTGAGGATTGAACTTCTTTTCTCTGAGTACAAAAACTCCAAGCAGTGGTTTCGCTTCTTGTGTCTTCTGTTTGAAAATCAGCAGGAACTATGAAGTTTGGAGTAAAATGGATTAGGTTATGTTTATGAGAAACAAAAATAAAACTGAAAAGTGTTTCGCAAAAAACTGGTACTAGTTCAAAACGGCTACAGCGATACTTCGTGATAAAACATGAAAAAAACAGTCCGCAGTATACTGCTGGAATGGTGAAAAAATTTTTTACAAAATCTATAAATATGGAAAATTAAGATTTAAAAACCTACATGGTAGTTTTCATAGAACCAGTTTTTTTAGATAAAAATTAAGTTAAAACAAGAACCAGTAAAAACTGACATTTTTCAGCAAGGTGAATATTCGGAGACGAGTTTTTGACCAATTTTTTTGTCGTTTTTTGTGAATAAAAACTGCTATTTTTTTGACAAAAACTGAAATTGTATACTTTTCAATTGAGGGGACCTGTTTTTTTACGAATAAAATTGCTCGTGCACAGACCCGCCTATGTGCTTTTTGTGAAAACCTGACCAGACCATAAGCATACATCGTGGTGTTATAATATTGATTATGCATATGGTGATATCTGCATAACATTTTGAGTCAATAAACCGATATTTAAGTGCTATAATCGGGGCAAGTTGGTAAAAATTGAAATGACTGGTAAAGCCGACCGACTATAAGGACCGCCTTATGCAAACGTTGTGTTGGAACTTTTTCTCTCCACTATTTCAGGAGAGAATTACTCAATCTTATAAAAAAATGAGAATTCACACATTAAAATTCCAGACTTTCATAGGGTTAGTTTCAGGAGTCGCTAATTACATAAATTAGCGACCAACCGACCACAAATGAGAAATGTAAGGGGTTTTTTTTCAAGAAACGTAGCAAGGCAGGTCCTTTCGTTATAAAGGTGTTCTACCTGCTCCCGTTTATTATTTTTCTGAGAAAAAACATTGATTAACAAGAGTTAATTCTACACTTGCCCGGATTCATTAAAGCACTCTAATAGCGTGTTTTTTCGGTGATTATTTTTTTGATACCATGTAGAATGATACCGTTTATTGCTATACAGGAGTTAGGTTGTGTCAGTGGGGGCAGCGATTAAGTGACAATTGTGCGTGAGGACTGTATGGTTAGGGCATGTATAGTGTGGATAAGGACTTCTCCAATCCACTGAGAGATTGCGAGGACCTTTTGACATCTACCGGGTGAACAGGTTGTACTGTATTGACGTGCACTGGAGTTTATGTGAATGCAAAATCCAGCTAAAAATGAAATTTATAAATTTCATAATATTCAACTATTAATGATAATTGTAAATAACTAAAATTTATAAAAAAATTAAGAAAAAACTTATGTATAGAAGTAAAGTAAGCAAAATTACTTAAAAATAAGACCAAACTATCGAGGACAGAAGTCCTTTTGAAAAGTAGTCTCTTTGAGAAAATGATTTTTTGAAGCACCATAAATAAACTTAGATACGCATTTATAGATAAGAAAATTATGAGCCAAATAAGTTGATTAACCAACACCTATTTTTCATTCTAGATCGTCAATAATGAATCTATAACATATAAACGCGTGAATAAATTTCTTTTTAAATAAACGAAAATACTATTGCTTACGGACATTTTTTTAATCAGAGGTTTTTGACCCCATTAGTAAAACTGAAACAATTTTGCAATTTTTAGAAAAATAATCGGTTTTTAAGGCATGATACTTTGTTTCATCAGATAGAAGGGTCAAAATTTACTACCTAGTTTTTTAACGGGGAGAATTTTCTTGGATATCTTCGCTACTGCAATCGGCTCGTGCGTCACCTTCTTCATATTCTATGATTGATATGGATTCACCATAAATTTGATCTTCTTCTTTGTCGTAGGCTTTGAATCTGGTTAGATAAGTCGCCTTTACACATTCGTTTGGTAGCGGGTTGGAAATGTAGAAATTGTCTGCGGCGTAGGGAATCATTTTCAAAATATTATCACATGGATCTCGAGGTAACACGTCGAATATGTCACATTGACGCTGTAGGGACATTGTTACACTAGATTCCATATGCTCGATGTTGTTAACCCACATATAATCGATTCCCTAAAAAAAGTAAGAATTGATAAATTTTTTTGCAAGAAAAAATTTTTTTAGAGGCCCGTTACAACAAAAAAATAATTATGGAATTTGGAAGCGTATAGGAACATAATTGACTGACGTTTTTTAAAGTAACACTGTGAAACTAAAAACCCCAGTTAAAGTGTTTGAAATCATATAATGCTTACATTTATTAATAGCTTGACCTCATGCGAGAAGAATTCAGCCAAATAATCAGAATGGCGTCCTGTAAATGTATACTCCTAAAGTTTATAATGTTTTTTGCTCTCACATTTTTTAAATGTTCAAGAAAACAGAATTGTTAAAAATAATGGAATAATAGTAATCCTTCATAAACATCGCAATACAAATGTATATACATAGCGTTCGGATTAGTTCTCTCTGATGAATTGGTTTAGGATAGAGAATCATAAAAAAAGGGGGCTTAAGGGGTTTTTTCATTTTTTTAAACAAGTTCAATTTTCGGGCTTTTGCCTTTGAAAAGTTTTATATGTTACTAACATTGTATATCTTTTTGAGCCCTGATGACATCTGACGCAGCTTTATAAGACTTTGTAGTGTATTCTGACTAAAAGTGCATATTTCGATGTGATAATACAATAAATGTATTATATATTCACAGCGAAATAGCGGCACAGGATAGTCAGAAACATAGTCAGTTTTGGATGGGTTAGGCCTGGGGTTGATAAACGGATGATAAGCCAGAATTCTATCATACCGCGCAGAGGAGGAATTAATTAAATCACAAAACTTCCTGAAGTTGTTTCTCAGATTTCGCAT
>SCLH01001426.1:176989-193307 GCA_004367855.1 Oikopleura vanhoeffeni
TCAGTTTTCAATATCTGGAAGGATTCAAGTGTACCTAGAATTCGTATTTGAGTACACTAAATTAGTGTACACAGATGCATGATAACTTTGCATGATGACCGTACATCATTTGAAGGAACGATACAAAAATTGATGAAATGTCCGTTACTTCAAAATAAGGAACTGCAAAAATTGTCAAATACAGTTATGATGGTATTGGGTAAATTATTTTGAATAAAGAAGTCTCGCAGGTGAACATAACAATAATTTTACAATCGTGAGCCTCAAATTGATTGCGCATATTTGTTGGTAAAAAAAGCAAGCACTGACGTCAATTCCACAACTCTGGTAAATATTGATGAAAAATACAGTAAATGTCAAATTTTAGCTGACGTTGCAGTTCAGCCAGAAAAACAAAATCGACCAATTGAAATAGTTAGAATAGAAACAATCATCACAAGATTATTGACGTGAACCAATCCATCATTCGTATGATCAGGTGGTAGTTGAAGCCTAAACGTAGCAGAAATCTGAATATATAATAAATTCGAAATCATTAATTTAGAAGAAGTCAGTTTATTTGAAGTAACTGATCAACCTGAGATCAGCGAAATATGTTTAATAAATTATACAGCATGTCCTTTTTTTTCGCGGGAAAATTAGAGGAAGGACCGGGAGAATTCTCCCCAAATTATAGACAATCTCCCGAATCATTATTTTTTTTACACGGAAAAAAAGATATTCTGTAACTTACTAGCGTTTGTGGTCCTGAAGGGGTACTGGTCGCTGGAAATAATTTTTTGATTAAAAATTAGCCATTACAGGGCTTTTAGGACACTAGTCAGATAGCCATATTAGTAGAAGCTATCCTTTAGGCTTGTGAAAAACAAATTTTAAATATTTTTTGTATGCATACAACTACTTCAAATTAGAGACACAAAGAGGACGCTTAGCTAAAATGGTTAAACTATCTCCTCCCAGGTTTTATGACGAAATTAGCTGAAATTTTGACATAACTTGTAAATAGATGTCAAACTTTAACTTGAGCAATTTTAAAATTTCCGCTATATTTTTCTCTAGAATATGTGATTTTGAACAATTATTCGTCGGAAAAACTAATTCCTCCTAGGAATAAATAACATTCATTCACTTTTTTTTCAAAAAGCAACTCACACAAAAACAAAAATTAAAACTCGAGCACGTTTTTGGAGATTTCAACTAAAACTCGAAATATGTTAAGGACCCATGAGAATTTTCGGAAAAAAAGTGTTTCTGTTTTTGGAAGTAGGGCTCCAAAGAAAGCCACTGTAACCACTGATCAGGTTGGCTCCGCAAGATGATATTTTGCGTTGGTATGTTTTTTAGCCATGTTTCTCCCAATTTTGTCTTGCCGTCGCCCACTGTATTCTAGTGGTTATTTTGGCAAACGGTTTCGGGCGGTTTTTATCAATATTCGAGGAAGTATTAAGACAAATAAATTATGCTTATAGCAGCGCACTTTACGTGACAAAAGGATTTAGAGTACCCATTAAATCATAAATCTAGCTACCCAAAACATTATAACTGCTTATTAAAAATGGAATGTATTTATTTAATTGGTTTTGGGTCCACTAGGCCAGTTTTAAAGCCGAGTGTCTTCACACAAAAATTTACTTTCATTCAAAAAATTGACTTCGTTATGGCAATAAGAGAAACTGTTTTTTCAGGACTAAATCAAAACTGATAGCAAAATAAAACCACAGGTGTACACTTAATTTGAGGGTAAGTCAACTATGTCCGTAAAGCTCAAAAACGTTTCCGATTTTAATTTCCTATTTCTTAATCTACTTTCAAAAACTTAACAGAAATTTCAACAAAACAAAGCTTTCAAATCACAGCGTTAACATTCGGCAGAAAAATCACCAAGAAACTTTTTTCGATCGTTTTGTCCAGGAAATAATTATCAATGGTTAATTTCAAGTCCGCCCCCTTGAAAATTCAAGGATAGGTTATCAGCTGATAACTTAGTCAGTATTGACCCAATCTTAGGGGTATTGTTCTGTTTCACTGTATATTTGAGATAAGTTTTAAGGGGGGGGGTCGTCGCTAATGAGACCCAAAAAATTGCTCCAATTATTTTGTGAAAGTTTTTTGATTGAAAATATGAACATTACAAGCATTTTGAGTAACTTCGTTTTAATTATAAATTCTCAGAAAAGCATTTTTTGATAGTTTCAAAAATATTCGTATTGAAATAAGTTAAATTTCTTGATTTTTCAAAATATGGACATGATTCCTGGAGAAATTTGGAACAACTCTCCTAGGTGATCTGCACGGACTTTCAGTCTACACATTCCGTAGGCTTCTAATGTGTAACTTTGTTTTGGAGGGTTTTGATTGAACTCCTAAAATAAGGTCATAGATATGTTTTTTTTTATTTATTCTCAAGTAAATCCAGTTTTACATCTAAGTGCTGCCCTACATTTTGTCCGGTTAATAGGTTAAGTCATAAAATCATTGTAATACTAGAAAAACTCTGAAAGGAGATGTATCGGCAATATTCGATAATAAATTTTATTGATGTTCATAAACTGATAATATTAAATTCTTTCAGTTTTCTAAATTTATTTCTTGATTGGACATCGATCCTTTACATCGCTATTTTGAGGATGCAGATTTCTGTTCAAATATATCAGACGGAAGTAAACATTTGGTGAAACAATTTGTACGTTTTTCGGCAATTGGCGATTCAAAACCCCAGATTTATATTTTTCAGCGACGACCATCCCCTCAATGATATTAAAAATTGTAACAAAAACTCATAAAACAATTTACGAAACGATTTTACAAATCCGCAATTTTTCTCCAGTTGCTTGCAATCTAGCCAGCAAAAAAAACTTCGCGCGTAGTTTATATCAAACTTTAATTCAAACTTTAAAAATAAACAAACAGTGCCTTTGTTCTGCATGTCCGTTAGGGTCGAAAGAGGCTGTATCGCGAGATCCATACTAGTAGAACTTAATTTTTGTTGCAATTCGAAATTTAATGTCATCGGTTTCCTTCTGAATGCAATTAATGAATTTGACCAAAAAAATTTCGGAAAATTCAAATTTTCCTAAGTATTTTTTTCAGTATTTATGCTATATTATTATGACGCGTTGTCGATGACCTTAATTTTACTTGACAGTTAGCTGTTTAGTTTATATGACAATAAAACAAATAAAAAGCAATCGCAAAAAAAGCTTGAAAAATATTTTTAAATCGTTAAATGGTCAACATTTTATGGTACCTGAACTTTGCCAACATGTGTGCATCAAAAACCCTAAATCAGATATCGAGAAACCCAGCTCATATACTACGTCTGCTAAATCGATTGCGAAAGATGTCATTTTTGTAGGAAAAAGTTTTTGTCCTTGACACTGGAAATGAATTTTAAACAGAGGCTGAAGATACCGAAAATCGGCCAATTTAAGCAGGTATAAATTTCATCGAATTTTTTGAGCAAAAATAGACCTTAAATCAAATTAATGACTCCATAGTACGCAGAGAAAAACCATTTATTAGTGGGCGTAGGAAAAGATAAAATAAATTCTGATATTTTGAATGTTTTTCGGTAAAAAGGCGAAAATCGTACTACTAAGCTACCCGGTATCGTCATACAAAAACTTTTTGTTACTTTTTTGACATTTATTCAGCATTATTCCAGACATTTATCTCCACATACTGTAATTTCAAACATCGTACGACTCCTTCCTCACAAACTACTCAGTTGGGTTAAAAAACAGTAAACGGTCGGTTACTGCCTTAAAGTTCAGGTCATTCGTAAACTAAGAAAATCTGCTCATGTCATTTAAAATAAAATAATTAGTTTTGTTTAAAAAATATTCAGCAGAAAAAAAAATAAAGAAAATGGTTATTGATATTTTTGACATTTTGCGTTAATGCTCTTCTGATCAAACACATGCCGAGCACACGATATTACAATTAAAGTAAATGTGTTAATCTGCATATCATAGTTATAAAAGGCTAATTTCTGTATCAAGCAGGTGTTACAACTTTTCAAATATTGTACCTTTTTTGCTGTTTAAAAATCAAACTTTTATACCAGATTTTGTAATATACGGATTTTTGTAATAAAAGACGCGTTGGAAAGTCCATATTATTTGACTCAATAATATCTCAATCAATTGCCCGACCGATTTTAATTCAGAAATTATATTTTGCTTGTTTTTAATTTATCAAACTAATAAAGTTAATTTGACCGAATAAGTTCAACTATTTTTGCTGCCCTATTTTAGTCATTTTTCATAGGTAACACAATTATTTAACTAAAAACACGGTAACTGATAGTGACTTATTAAGCGTATATCTATTATTATGTATATACCGTGTATTTTTGCGAAAATCCAGTAAATACGCATCAATCAAATGATTGATTCAGTCATTTCCAAGCTAGATCTCCTGTTTCAATTACCCATCATTAATAACTAATTTTGAGCCGCTTTTTAAAATCGATGATTTGTCCACTTTATTTTAAAACTTAATAGAGTTTAACATACTATTTTGGGTCCATTTGGCCTAATAAAATCGTCGTGTTTAAAGAAAGTTTTTGATTGATTTATGAATTCTTATACGTTCCCGAGGAAATAGAACAGATAAATCGGAATCGTGACATGATTAATCGTGTTGCCAAAAATGTGGATATAGACTAGCAGGGGGTGCGGCCGTATGTTGGAAGTTTTGACGCGCCAAAAAACCCCAACTATACGCGTAATTCCACTATTAACGCGTTACTTTCCAACTATACGCGTAACTTCTGGGAAAAATGTGCTCTGATTTGGTCAATTTGTACAAATCTAGAAGTTTAAAATTTGCGTTAAATATGTCAAAGTAAGAATTTTTGGTGATTTAAGGGGGTAGGTGTCGCTTTTTGGTACCTTTCAAATCACGTCTCAGAACAATTCTAGGGCAGTTGTTGAAAAAATCTGAGGATACTCGTTTGTAGATCTAGCCTAGTCTAAACGATTACACATCGTCAAAGTAAGCAATTGTTACATGCACACCACCAGGTGGTGAGTCTATTCTAGAACACTAAACGGTTTTTTTCAAATCTATCTTTCTTTTAGACCCCACATACAAAGCGTCTCAAAATTTACACAAAGTAGCCGGTAAATCAGAAAACAAAAATGTGATGAGAAGGATTTTTCAAATTTAGATTTTTTTAATTCTAGAATCTCACTTGAAACGCCGATTTTTCCAGTTTTTCGACTTCAAACTCTATCTCTTTTAGAAGAAAATTGTTTAGAATAAAGCCGTTTTTTTTCGAACGATTAAGGTAGATAAATATAATGCCGGTCAATGTGATGAAGAAGAATTTTTTGAATAATATTCTAGAAAATTGGATTTAAAGTGAACCGTGAAATGAAAAGTCGAAAAAAAAAAGGGGGGTGGGGTTTTGTTTCGTACTGATCGGAACAAAAAATACCACAAATTGAAGCTGAGAGTAAACTGATCAAAAATACTGCTCACAGCTAAATTGAAAATTTTGAAACGCAATCAGCGTTTAATTCGATAATAGGGGTTTAAACATTTTTTGCTTAACCTCCCTCACACCCAGAAACGAGAACTTCGCCTCACACCCAAAGCCTTCTAAAGGCCTATTTTGAGCGCTTACCACGGGTAAACTGGAAAAGATATCAAATTTACTTATTTGTCACTAAATTGAAGAATGAAGGAATAGAATTTTAAGTGAATAACACGTACTTTTTAAATTTCGAAGTTTTGACTAGATAACTGCGAGAGAAAAGAAAGGTTCAGCTCGCCGCTGTATTTCCTTGAAAAACCTAATTTTTTTACAATTAACATATAATTTACAAATTTCAAGTGAAACTTTAGCTATTAAAACTAGTCTCAAATTTGAAATATGATATCTTGAATCGCTTACAACAACAATTATTCATATCGCCCGCGCGTCGAAAATATATGCAGTAAAATGTGAAAATATTGCTAATCAGCTGAAAATCTCAAAATCAGTACTACTTATGTTCTACATTCCGATCGATTTATCTTTGCCAGGGCTTTATTTGGGTTAATTGCGTTCAAATTCTTTCGAAAAATAATTTTTTGAAATATTATTTTTTCAATTATTTTGAGTTTTCATAAAATCACTTGTGAAAAAATTATTCTTTCGTATAGAGGTTGCAGAAAAAATAAACTTATTATCAAAAAGATCCTCAAAATACTTTACGCTAAAAATTGCTTCCTCAGAATTTATATTATGTATCGTTTTTACACAATTTAAAATTTTTAAGAAATTTTGGCGAAAAATCAAAAAAAAGAGGAAAATAACGGTTCGAACGGCTAATCGTATACAATTTTCAAACAATAATTTTTGCAAATAAAATTGCAAACTCTAATGACATATTTTATTGTAGGTCTGTGACGATGTATTTTCTGCGCCGTTTTGGCTCCCCGGAAAAATTTTTTTTGCCTTTAGATAAGCCCAAAGGGTGGTGAGGGGGTTTAAAAATAATAAATTTCTAAGAATTTTCGATTAAGACATTTTCTGATAATTTTAATGTCATGCATCGTTTAAGCGGTCATATTCACTAATAAAAAATGTCATACATGGTAGAATAGCAGTTTTTTAATGCTGGAGTTAATGCAAAAAATATTCGAATTTTGGGAAATTCTAGATTTTGTTCTAGATTGTTTTGATAAAAATGATTGACAACCTGCCGAGTTCCTTGGGTCAACTTTAGTCCATAACCGATATAATTTATCCATAAATTAATTCTATAAAGGGCTAAAAAAAACCGACACCTACTCCCCTTAAGTGGTAATTTTTACATATATATTTCTAGACTTAAGAATTTCTAAAAGTCGTATGTATATAATAATTTGATTCTCAATACGAAAAAATGCAATTATAAGTAAATTTTATATAAAAAAAAACAGAATATCAAAAGGCTTTCAAGGAAAAAAATAAGACCACTGCGCAATAAACTTAATCATAATTTATCGATCGAAATAGCAGAAATTGTAATCAGGTTCTTACGAAGTCCGCAACACCGAAAGTCTGCGAAAAACTAAAGCTTCATTGATTCGCATCATATCGTATAAAGCAATTTCTTAGGATATACATCAGCGGATATATATAACAGACTACAGACTTCTTATATACACCGAAATTCATATAATCATATCGTCATACTTGTTAGGAGCTCTTCTTATTGGCAAGCCTTTTAACGTTTGGGGCAAGAAATGGTGTGCAAATAAGACTATGTGCCAGATTTTATATAGGACATAATAATCTGTATAATAGCTCAGGATAATCAACAATAAAAGGTCACGGAAGTTCTCCGTACAAGGAGAACTAACAAATATATGTAATGAGTCAGCAATTTTATGACCTATGATTAAAATAATACTCGGATTATTTACTTTTTTGCTTGCTAAAACAACGCTCCTAATACTTTTGCCTAGGAACGTAAATATATTGACAAAAAAATGCAACCTGACTCTTTTGCACAACTATACAAATCGTACCACGAACGCCAGGAATTAAACAAATAATTTCCTATTTTCACAAATGCAGTCAGCCGTTTTACACGAGAGATGTAGGCTTATTCAGTAGCGCATATAAGATATCACTCGGAGTGTCAACTATACGGACCTAGCACGCGCATCCCTGTACTTAATTCAATTATCTACACTTCCTTCCGAACGGAACTCCATCTCAAAACGTTAACATATCATATAATACACAATCCTGACTCGCCGTGTTCGAATCCCACTCGCAATGTGATTTATATTAGTGATTGTATTAGTGATTGCTTGCACCGCTCGATACATGCCGATCAAAATTTAGCGGTCCCAATATCAGCATTCTATGCCATATACACTACATCTCAGAACAATCAGAATAGGAAAACATTGAGATAGGGGTTTGAAACTAACGCGCTATATAGAGATCTACAGATAACGATTTTTGAAGATGGAGTATCGTTATATGAAAGTGCAATAAAGTTCTTTTAATGCAACCGACGGCGATTAATGATAGGTAACTTCAACCGTCATAATAATGCTTCCACGGTGGAGTCATACGCATATAGTAGGCTTATTACATTTGGACCTTAATTTCTATATCAGAACCTTACACCTTCATAAAAATTATATTCATGGCGAACATCAGATTATATATTAGTCACTTGTTGTAGGAGCATATCTGTTTTCTTTGAGATATTATAACTAGCGAACCGCGCACTATAATTCACTAATATATATGCACTTATTAACCGAATCACTCACAAAAATTGCTTTAGACTAACGCAAATTTTCTGCCATTTTTTTCATAAAAACTCGATGAAATGTTTAAACTGATCTCTGGCTGTTATCCACCTGAGCCTTCTCAGATATTTAACTTCTCAAATACTATATAAAGTTCAGTATTAAGCAAAATGCACAATTAATATTATGGGCCAATCGTCTTCAGATAACAATTAGAATTGACATAACTAGTCACTGAATAGCTGCATCATTTCGTGCGATATAACTATAGATGGCCATAATATACAAGTTATTCTCTTTTATTAATTGAATTATTTCATATAACATTATGTGTCACTTGCATATGCATCATCGGACCAACGGCAAGTGTTTAAGCATTATATCAATCTTATGATGGTAACATTTACTATTATAGGAAGTACATATGCTTTTATTTATCTAATTTGTATGTTCTTGGATAACATACTAGATAAACACCCACGTATATTCCCCTTGCGTTAATATTATCATACATAGATAGGTATGCTAAAACGATCTATGTTATTACATATCTTCAGTAAATGGTTACCGATCGCAGTCCACTTTCAACGTTTCTTAGGCAAACTTATATTCAAATTTGAATTATTAACCATTAGGATACCGGACGCAAGCTCTCTAAACTAGAGACAAGAATATCATTATAATATTTGAATGGCCACCACAAATGCCAGATAAAACAACTAGATAAGAGTTATGTAGGAATCTCCAAGATGCCAAATTATCATCCTCGATATAAGTTTGCAATTTTATTTATTAAAATTTCTTAATTATAATTGGTATGCGAATAGCCAGTCGTAATATTCCTATTTATTTTAATATATATATTATCATGATCTTCTCTTGAAATTACATATATTATTATATTTACATTTACTATTAATAGACAATTACTAACAGAATGATTAAAACTCACCCATAATACCAACCAAGCAGGTTCAAGAGAGAGATACGAGCTGTAAAGCATATTCTTTCGCTACAACACACCTTACACTATTACGAGATTTCACCTACATATACACCGGATTCACTCACAACGAACTCTGTACGGCTAGGTAGAAAGATAACAGCACTCGATTGGTAACAAATAAAAATCAAGCCTAGATTTTATAATATTGTAAAAGGGTAGCTCAGAGTGGAATTTAACGCCGCTGATAATTTTTAGCTATCCATTTATCATAAAACCTGTCAAAAGTGTGAACTGGGATATATTAATAAGAAAACACTACAGAAAAACTACTTTCGGAGAATTAAATTGTTACTCACACAGGCAGTATATATGTGAAATTTAGTCATATATAAATAGAACATTCTTATGTTATAGATTTTACTTCGGGAATCAAATAATAACTCACAATAAATTTCTAAACCAAGCCTAGCCTTTTTTTTAATTGGCCAAATTTTATTATCCAGTCGGCTAAGACACAGCGCTTTGACTGGAAAGAAAAAAATGCGCAATTTTGGCTGGAACATTCTAAGTTAAAAATCGTTTCACATAATCCATATTGTAAATACAATATTACTATTATTACACTAATCTATTTTATATACTTATAAACATGAGAGACAATGAGTGGAAAAATACTCTTGAAATATGTCGTCAGAGACAAATCTTCAATCCAATAAAAAAATACAAGATATAATACATGAAGAAGATCACTATATATCAATAAACAGGAACTACTCTCCTAGTATTTTTGAAAGAATAATGGAATATTTTATATTATTATGCATCGTAACTCAAGCGGAAAATCCCTTAAATATCTTCTAGAAAATAATAATCTCTCACTGTGATTCCGGAGAAATGATCATGCGTCTTTTGTGGCATTGAGAACCTGATAAAATCGATTCTCATGATTCTCGGATAATATATAATTATATGTAGTCATCGCATATCAATTTCTCTACTAATTCACATTAAGGAAAAGTAGTGTAGAAATGTAGGATATCGCTCTTAGACAACTTATCAAATAGGCAGAGAATCACCTTCTCCAGAAGATTGTCTACAACTTTTGTATATTAATATCGAACTCGATAGTAACATATAAATAGCCTAATCAGTGAAAATTAAATATAGAAGCCTATGAAAAATGCCCTCAGAGAGATACTATTTGAACAAAAATTGGCGTGCAGATTTGTTGGAAGGCATCAATATTCAACATGTAATTAGACTACATATAAGAAAATAATAACACGACAAAATTATAATTGAATATAGTTATTGTAGATTCAAAAAAATTCTACCAATACCATTATAGATATAAAATTAACTTCGCTTTTAGAAAACGGCCTATCTTTTGCCTTAGGAAGTTTTGAAAATAAACCCCAATCTTTTGCCTTACGTCTATCCGCCGGGAAAAGTTTTTTTCGCTCAAAACCTTCAAAGCCTGATTAAGCCGGAATATTCACTATCAGCGAACCACACATGTTCTGTATACACTTTAATCCTTGAAATATTTTTTTACTAGACAGAATCCCAAAGCTAGCCTAGTTAATATTAAGCGCAAATATCAAAAAATTCATTTGGCCAGCATTTTTAAATAATGTTTATTCAGCACTATCTCTGCCGTACTCATAATATTAACCTATCTTTCATATTCTTTTTTAGTACTTTACCCGAAAAGACTATCTATGACTATATATATAGGAAAAGTGCTCGTAATCAGAAACTCCGCCATCGCCCGCGAACGGAAACGCGAACGAAAGGTCCGCGGACGGAACGCAAAAACATAATTAACGGAAACGCGTTCCATTTGTATACCTCACTGGTTATAGCCACAGCTTAATAATACATACTTATTAGGCTTCCAATATTCATGTGTAGAGAGTTACAGTACGTACATTATATTACACATGAAGAATTATACTAAAATCGTGCAAGATTATTTTCCACCACCATTACGCCGGAATAACACAGGCACACGAAAATAATCAGACTAAAGTTTATTAATATCGTACTTATAAAACAGTTCTTTCACGCAAGACATACATCGACTTTAAGATTGGAAAATTTAATTACCCACAGATACTCATGTATGTTACCCAGAAACCAAATAATTAAATACTCACCAAAAGAGTTTGCAATGATTATAGAACACTTTTATTAAGAAAGAAGTCAAAGAAAAAATACCAATTTTCCCACTTATTCTTTCATATCATACCTATTCAATAGACTTCTATTAAGCTTAATCTACAGAGATGTGAAGGTTGAAGGGAGCCAAATCCTCACACACTCCTAAGACCTCTTCTACCGACTCCATGAGGCATCCGACTATTCACGTCTCACTTCTTTCATGCACACCATCTTCCTTATCGTATTATCGACTAATAGGCTCATTAAACGAGGATATACGCTCATGCAAACCACCATGTCAACCATACATGTCAACTTAATGCCAACCTTCTTGAATGGGATATCCGTAATATAATCTATAGTTTTCATATCAAGTATTCATTCCTTGCTATTAAAGTGAAAGAACTACCAAACAGCACGTTATTAAAATGCCCATAATACCATCTGATTCCTATGGCGCATCAGAACAAAAGTGGTCTTTAATTAGAGTTCACAGCGGCTAGATTCGATTAACATTCGAGCGCGCTTAATCAAAGGCTCTCAATAACTTACTAAATAGATACTACACCCATAATTTTAATCTTTATTAATTTGACACTATTGACTCTTGATCTCTACAAACTAATAAATACCGGCTCGAGTGACACAATAATTTTCCGTATTGAACTTATAAGGAACTCATATAATCAATATCGCTGTAGCCATTACCGAATATGCATAAATACAAAAATACATATCAATCTCGATATATCGAAATTAAGAATTTTCTCAGAGATCTTCATAATGCCCAGATCTTCCTAAGAACAACTTTGATATCAGCTGAATATTGCTCGATATTGATAGATCGAAGATTAACAATTATAGTAGTTGGATTGAAAAAGTAAGACGATTGTTATCCAAATATAATATATCTCATACAATAAGAATATTATAACATATTTCAATATTGTTCTAAATACTAGGGTTTTCAGTCGTTTACATGATACAGCTAAACTCTATCATATCTATTCCTTATGTTCTCATATATATACTATACATATAAGAAAACTACATTGAAGACTATCTATTTTATTTTTTCAAACCATATCTTATGTATCTCTAAAATCCAACTCAAACAATCATGCAATTTTGAATTGTTTTATCCGATGAATCATAGTTCTTGACAAAATATATCGTAATATCTTCTATAAATGCCAATAATCCATAAAATATGGCCTATTTATTATCTAATTAACAAGAAGTTATAGCAACTCATAATATACCTAGGGAACCTCATTGAGGAAACCTTGCACTCTCTACCAGACTGACAACCGTGTAGCAGCATAAACCGATTACAATACACTTGACAAATGTTATTCTTCACTATTACGCTATTCGCAACATACATCACATAAATTCTACTCACACTAAAGTGCGATAGTAAACTATTGGTCAATTTTCTATTTACAAAATAATATATAATAAATAGTTAATTATTTCGAGCCGATAAATTATCAAGTGCTCTCACAAAAGACAGGCACTAGCTTGAACTATTAATTGACCATTTCTTATCAATTACTTTTTATAAAACCACTATGGAGGGTCCAGAACTAAATGTTGCCACTGGAGGCCTTCCTGCAATGCACACACGATTTTAATAATAAGTGTCTCTTACGCACTCATTGTGTATACCAACTTATAATCCTTTGCATTAACTTATATTATCATCCTAAAATAGACATTTAAATTTTGAGTTATTGTCGTTGAGCCTTCAAGACAGAGTCAAGGAAGACGTGCTTCTTAGAGCTGAGCAATAGATGACTCGATGCAGTACGCGAAGACCAAATCTCGCGAGTGGGATTATGCCTTCGCGATAGGTATTCGACACTGGAGCTATACAGATTGCAGATAGACCAATCAACCCACATACCTCCCAAAGTTACTCTCAATCACCAAAAATAATAAAATGATAAGTTACATAGATATTAATTCAATATAATATTACATTCGCATTTACTCAATATATTATCAAGTGAATCCATATCAACTCAATTCACATTAGTCAAATCTATGAAAATTATGAGTGCATAATTAAGATTTTCATATATAGATTTTAAATAGAATAATAGTAAACCCACTTTGAGAAAATCAAGACTAGTATTTATGGAAATATTTTTGCACTTTCATATGTTTTGAGTATACAAATATATCCTATCGTATCTAACACCAATTTTGTCATCAACCTACGCACATTAATCCTCCGAAGCAATTCGCATAACTAGACAACAGCCCACATCAAAATACATGAAGAATTTCTAGAACTGAATTTATCCTGAAATCTTTAATAATTGACTTAATTTTCTTATATTCTCATGGTGCTTCTTTGTATATAAATTATTTCCAATCCGTGTGAAATTATATTCATCTAATCTATCTAGACTATTCATGATCAATCCATATAGGATAAGACAATATTACAAGAATACACTCTAGATCGTTATATATGATCAACATACTATTTTTATTATTTTTAACAGTTACCGATACCTGCTGAATTAATATCGTGTAACCAACATAGATTCAGGAGAAAGTTATACTAAATAGGATTTAACGTTCATATTCGGAGTTGAGAACATAGAAGCCTCAGCCTATTTTAATCATCAGGAACTCCACATGCGTGCCATAGCTATTTGGACACCATTTTCTGAGCCTTGAGAGCACTTACAGCAACACACACATACACTAATATCGGAAATACTAATAAGAATACTTAACAAGCGCCTGATAATGTGAAAGTTGAAACTCCAAGGCACAGGATTGCAGACTGAGAATTGTATAATTAGTTAATAGTAAATCTTATGGCACGATACGTTAATATACGTGTGGAACTTAGATTTATTACAATTACAATACAATGTGAAATCGAATAACTAATAAAAATATTAATATTTTCGAGAATTTTTTTACACGAATTTATTTATAACAAATGTAGTTCTGATTCCATTTTATATTAATTAATAACTCAATCAACTTAAGTTTCATTGATTTCCTGGAGGTAAGTCTAGTATAGTCTAGTTTAGGTTTGGCGAATGAACCAAAGATAGAGCCTCGAGTCTTTCCATTGTTGCGTCCCAACCTCGAGCGCCCTCCCCTCACCCTGGCCACGCTTGTACTCACACGATAACAAAAAGGTCTATTTAGGATATGCGATTAGTTTCTACTGTCATTCTTTGAAAAGCAGAAAGTCCGAAATTTTAAAATGATTAGATAGAATTTAAAAATATTAATATTTATTCCTTAAAAATGCCCGTCGAAAACCAAGTTTTATATTTCATAGTGTACTGATTGAACTTGAATTTTCACGAAAATTTTTTCTTCAAAATAAACTCAAAATTTATCTGAGGTCTAATAATTTTATTTTTAAATCTGAAAAACATTCTCTAATTAAAAAGTTATTTTTAAATATCCTCAATTTTAAGTCAAAAAATCGAAAATATAAGGTATAAGAAAATTTATTTATTTTCTTTAAAAATGTGATAATATTACGTTTTGAGCATATTTCTTGATGGTAATCTGTCAGAAAAACAGTTTGAAACCTGATTTACTTGAAAAATATTCGTTTGTTCATCGTATTAACTAAAATAGCTGTACTTCGTCGCAATTTCAAATAATTTTCAATCAGATCGATTTATTTTTCAAAATTTGAGATTTCAGTAATTCACTCGGAAAAATATTGAGATTACCGTATAGCAGAGAAACTTAGTTGGCTTTTACAAATAGAGACTACAAGACTTTCCTAAAAACTGACTTCTTCAGATTTTCTGTATAGTTCGCCAGCTTTTAGAAATCGGCGTCTTAGTTAAATTTCAGAAAAATCGGCAAAAAAGTAAGATAAAATAACTTCAAACGGTTGGTGATAGAACAATTTAATTGAGATTTTTTAATTTTCCTTGGCAAACTCTATCTTAATTTCATCAGAAGTATGTAGAGTATTTTTATCGATCAATTTTTCAAGCTTGAAAAGTTTGGAGCCGATTAATCGGCTTAGAGCTTCCAAGGGTCAATAAATAAACTTTTTATCCCATAAGTTATGGCCCATAACCTATTTGCAATCGTCAATTGCGTTATCAAATGATATTTTGCCGAATTGCACGTTAAAAGTTTTAATTTAACCAGCACTCGATTTGATACGAGTTGTTTAATATAGAAATAGAGTTAATGATATTTATTATCTAAACACATTATGGCATAATGTGAACATTTAAACAATGTCGTCACTCGGTATTGTTATTTTAATTAATTCACTACATTTTTTTCTCTATCTTCTGAGTTAACCCTAATGATTAGTAAAAACGAAATAATACTGCCGCGTAAAATGTGCATAATATGAATGCAATTAAAAAAGATAATTTTTTGGTGTTATTCTCAGAATGGATACGACAAACAATTTATCAAATATTAATAGCTGGTATCTCCTCTCATCCAGTTTTCAGATAAATTTTATCAATGCCGACGAGAAAATTAAACCATGTAGAATTCAGATTATAATTTAAAATTTTATCACGAAAGAGACTTATGGTTTGAAAAAGTTGCAGTCAGATTTCATGCATCATTCTTATTATTACAAAGTAGTTTTTGTACACTTATTTGATATCATCTATATCCTTTGCCCAACGGAACTCCATCTCAAAAACGTTTACTATCTCTATAGCGCGTGTTCGAATCCCACTAATGTTGTCTTACTGATTGTCTTGAGTATGATTATAGGCAAGAATGCTTGATATTGGGACCGCTAAATTTTATCGGTGTGTAATCACTGAAGCCATCACTAAGACAATCACTTAGACAACTACAGTTATTCCAGATATTGACCAATCACCATCGATTATTTTTGCAAAATAAAAAAAGCCCGGTCAACGAGAAAACTCAGGCTGTGAATATATGGATTACAGCCCCTCAGAGGACAGATCCTGAATATTTGAA
>SCLH01001426.1:198172-211497 GCA_004367855.1 Oikopleura vanhoeffeni
GAGAGAGGTAATTTTTGGTCCGACGATTTGTACGTTTGCTACAATTGGTCATTGAAAACCCCATTTTTGCCGTAAAATGCGACGACCACCACCTTAAGGAGACTTCTTTAAAAGAGGTAGGGACTGTACTTACGAAAAAAAAAATGTGCGAATTGATGTCATGAAAAAATAACCTCGCCGGTCAAGTTTTTCACATAAAAAAATTGTCAAAACGGAAAAAAACAGCGCAAACAATTAAAGAATGAATGATATCGTGTACATCATTCCGTAATCGCGCCAAAACATTGCAAAAGTGCATGCTATTGAAAAATATAGAAGAGTACGAAAAAAGCTGCTAAGCCAATCGATAACGAACTCAAATTGCTTGAGTTTGAGTTTTTGCCACATTATTTTTATGTAGTTTAGACGAAATAGATCATTTTATTAATAATTTGTAAATGTTCAAATAAATTATAGATATCACAGGGATCGGAGTTCTCTTGGTCGAAAATTTTCTACGCGGAATCTAGGTCGATTCGGGTCCGCGTTGAAATTTTGGTCAAAAAATAAAAAATTTCGTCAAAAATTCAAACTTTGGTTAAAAAATTGAAATGTTGGTTAAAAAATTGAAATTTTGGTTAAAAAATTGAAATTTTGGTCAAAAAATTGAAAGGTTGTTCAGAAAATATAAATTGTGATCCAAAAATCAAAATTCTGTTAGAAAAATTAGAATTTTGTTCAAAAAAAGAATTTTTGTTCAAAAAATGGAATTTTGTTCAAAAAAAAGAATTTTGTACAAAAAAGAAGAATTTTCTTTGATGAATTGAAATCTTGGTTGAAATTTTCAATTTTTTGATCAACATTTCAATTATTTAACCAAAATTTATTACAGTCCACAACCTCTAACTGGAACACTTACCAACCTAAAAAAAGCGTTCCAGTTAGAGGAAGTGTTCCAGTTAGAAATAACCCCTATGATTTTGCTTACAAAGCTACATTGCATATTTAAAATTGCTTTTTTTGTGGTCAATTTCGTTGGGTAATGAAGATAGCTTTGTGTATACATAATTTATATTACACAAGTCAAATACAGCAAGCAGTTTTGTCTCATTTTTTTGAAAAAAAAAACTTGTTATAAAAGTTTGCTTTGTTTTTCTCCGTTTACGAATTTCTAAACCGCTAAAACCACTGTTTATTGCGTCAAATTCTGAATTTCTTTCTAAACACAAACATTTCCTCGGAATTTTATTTCTTCATCGGCATCATGGACTGAACTTAGAATCTGTTTCGATTATTCAGCTTTTGAAAATCTGTTCAGATTGAATGTATTTTTATTTACATTCTGATAAAATCATGCTTTTGTAGGTCACTGATCTTATCAGCGTGCAATAAAGTCATAATTTATGACTCATAAATGACACTTTTAAGAAGTACCTAAAAGTTACGCTCAGCTGATTAAGCCAAATTCGCCATCTGTTTATGCACCATCTAGCGGTATTTTTTGTATAATACCGCGATTTTAACTATAATAAATATCGAATGCTACAATAAAGAATATCGGTCAAATGTCTCTTTTCTACGCATCACAGGTTGAGACGGTTTCATAGCACATGAAATTCCGTTACTGGTGACTGTTACGGAAAAAGAAACCTACACGGCCTCCGCTCGGGCACTGTAGTTTGCTATTTTTTGCAAAGTGATATTCTCTTATTGGGAATGATGACAAGAATTCAGCGCAAGCTGGCCGGGTCGTATTTTTTATTAATTAAAGATATGGCCTCCGAAATCACATCGATGAACGATGAAAAATTTTGGAGAATTACAGTTATTATTATACTGAAATGAACAACCTGTCGAAATTCTTTGGACCAGAGAAAGAGAAGCAAATGGCTCCTGATCTTAGAAATCAACCAATTAAAACGGTTGAAAAATTAAGAAGTATTTTAGCATGCATTTCTGTAAACAAATTGGGGCATAAGATTAAAAGTTCCAAATTTTCCAGAATCAAAAATGAAGAAGAAATTAAAGAAAAAAAAATTAGAAGTGAATCAAATAACTTCAAATTCAAAGGAAAATGCTCAAATTAAACAAAAGAAACTACTTCAAGTGCACAATGTGTCCAAACATATCAAAATTTAGAGCACAAATCAACTCAAACAAATCCGATGAAAATTTTTGGAAGTTGAATAAAAAGTCAGAGTCTAAGACAATCCAGACTACCAAGAAAAAGTTTCAAAAAGTGTCAAATTTGAGAATGCGCAAAAGATAATAAGTGAAAAATCTCATAATCAGTAGTAGGTTTAAGAATTTCATTTAAAAGCGCTTACAAATTTAAAATCACTCGTAGCCGATTCTGGCCTAATTTGTCAATGAGCCAAAAAACCTACAGAAAATGAAAGTTTTATAAATCACAATGATGAAATACTGAAGTCTATTTTCCAACGTTTCGACCCCAGACTCAACAGTTTTAAGAAAAAATTGAAAATTATTCATCAGATAACTCATTAGATCAATTCCTACAAACATTATTTCGAAAAATTTTCTTTGAAAATTAATGAGCACAGAAAGAGTTTTAACACTCAAATAATTTCATTTCTTTAAATTACGAGAAAAGCGTAAAAATTATTTATCAAACGGAACTTTATCCGATTATAGAACACGAAAATTGCAAAATCCTTGAAATTTTTAAATGATATTTAGACAAAATTCAGTGGGCAGAGTAGGGAAATGTAAAAATTTAAGTTTTCATACATAATTCACTTTAAGTAAAATCATAAATGGTCAGGGTGAGGCATTCAATAAAGATAGTATCGATCTTTATCATAAAGTTGAAATTCAACTAGATAATGAAAGTGGTTTAGATTTTTGAGGCAGTTTTATGACTTTGATGTTGAGTACCGCCTAGGAAGCATCAAGTACCTGGAGCCGGAAGTGTTTCCAGAAGGGATTGATGACTCTTCAAAATTTGAAGCTGCAACAATTTGTTTCGCTGTTTTTTTTAATTACACTGTATTAATCTCATTTTATGTTTACTATCCTTCGCCTGTACTCAAACTTACAAAATTTCACTCATTTTCCCCGTAGTGGAGTTGGGTGAATGTCTTTTATTTACTTCTGTAAAATCATGCTTTTGTAGGTCACTGATCTTATCAGCGTGCAATAAAGTCATAATTATGACTCATAAATTGACACTTTTTAGAAGTACCTAAAGTTACGCTCAGCTGATTAAGGCCAAATATCGCCATCTGTTTATGCACCATCTAGCGGTATTTTTTTGTATAAATACCCGCGATTTTTAACTATAATAAATATCGAATCTAACAATAAAGAATATCGGTCAAATTGTCTCTTTTCTACGCATCACAGGTTGAGACGGTTTCATTAGCACATATGAAATTCGTTTTAAGATAGCGAATTGATACGAAATATTTTTCAAATATTTGTGAGTTCTGACATTGATTTCGAAAGTATCGAGACCAGCAATTTTCCTGAAGCAATTACATTTTCGAATGAGGCAAGAGTTGATTCGATCGCTTTCTTTCGAATCCCAGTATTCGAATTTATGCCAACTTTTTCATTTTTCTTCACTCGGTGAATCGAACCAGGCCAATTTTTCTTTGAAATTTTTCTTCAAAAACTTTCTGGCAAATTCGAAGGGATGTTTTCGGATTTTTTTCTCATGAACTGTTTCTCTGTGAAATTAAGCCAAGAATATTTTGGTAGTTTTTTATCACTCATTTTATATGCTTATATCATATAAGTTATATGAGTTATTAATGATATTATTATCACGTTAGGCTTTTTGAAATATAATCTAGTGCCATATCTTAAATTCAAAAAATGTAATATATGTCACAAACGCCTTAAAGTCTTAAAATGTTAACAAACGCCATAATAATTTGTACCAATTTTTGGAAAAACAAAAAATCTGGGATTTCGATTATGGAGCCTTTAAAAATATATGCTGTTCATAATATAGATCAGTTCAAAAAGCACATTTTTTTACTGTTCCAGTTAGAGACAAATAGACCGACCCTAAAAAGCGTTCCAGTAAGAGAAAGTGTTCCAGTTAGGGGTATGTTCCAGTTAGAGGTTGTGGACTGTATTCAATTTTAAATTCATAATTTTTTTCCATACTGAAATTTTGTCCAATTTATTCAAAATTTACTAAAAAAATCATTATTTATTTTGAAATTTCATATCTAATAATTAATATTATTTAAGTTTATCTCAAATTTGAAATTCAATTTAAAGATCCAAAATTTTATTAAAATTATAAAACAATTTATAAAACAAATTAATACTGATGATGCAATAAATGCGAAACGTCTATTATATCTATATTTTATAATTATAAAACACTTTTGAAATTTCAATTCAAAATTAATATTGTCAAAATATTTGAAATTTCATTTCAAAATTTTTATTTGATAATTTGAAATTGAATAAAAATACTTAAACATAAATTTTGTGCTACTATTTATTCAGTTTTCAAATGTACAGTAAAGATGAACTAAATTATTAGATTTCGAACCCTTCCACTTCGACGGCAAACACAGCATATGTTTTTATTTCTGAGATGAACATTACAGCTACCACAAACTTTATGGCCATCATCGGAGCACATTCTCCACACTCTGTTTTCGTCTTCAAAAAAAACATTAAGGTTCTCGCGAGGGATTTTGTTCCCCAGCATGTTGACCACATGATGTGGCAACATGTCGAATGGCTTTTATTTTTCTGCTAGAGGTACATGGACCCAATCTACATCCCATGTCTTATAGTGCCGATTGACACTATTGACATGCATTCTTTGCTCGCATACGAAACATTGAATAATCTAATGTGAGTATAATACAGAAAAAATTTTGAGGGTGGTTGTCGTTAAAAAAAAGTGCTTGAAAACTGCTTAAAAATATGGCGAATCTAGATTCATGTCAAAAATTAAAAAAAATCTAAAATTTTAAATCCGGAAAATTTACCTTCAAATTAGCTCGAGAAAAATGTAGTGATAATCAATCACTGCAATAATTTCCGTTCTACTTATTGCCAAGTATTTTAACTTGATTATAATCAATCAGCTGTTAACTCAGCGGAACTTTAAGTAATTTCTCCCCCGGTGGAAATCACCGGCGCGTAACAAATTTTGTACCTCAGTGAAATGTATTTCACTGAGAATCATTCTCATTTTAGTTTCAATAAAAAACTTTCCTGATGATCATTTATGGTTTGTTTAAATGTCTTGTAGCAGGTGCATTTATCAAAACAAAAATATGCTCTTATAAATTTGTATTTTCAAAAATTAAACAAAAATAGGGTTTTTGCATATACAAGTATCCCTTTATCACTTTTTGGTTAGAATGCGTAGCCACAACGTTAACATCACACGTTAAAAGATGTAGTGGCTACGCATCTTAACCAAAAAGTGATAAAGGGATATGACATCCTGAATTTCGAATGACTTGAAAAACCTAAAGGCACGTTTACATACCGAAAATTTCAACCATGAGAATCTCTATAGAATTTTTGATAGTCTATCGTTTGGGCATTTTTTAAAATTATTGTCAAAATTTCTCCTATCAATATCAAGCGTTATTTCCAAGCGGTTTTATCAAAAAAACAAAAAAATTTGGCCCGCCGCCCGATAAAACATTACGTTCAATTCTGAGAATGATAATAAATCATTTTGATATACAAAAATGATTTTTATCATATATTTAGCGATGAAATGTTTTTTTACCAAAAAAGTTTTTTTTACCAAAAAAAGTTTTTTTTACCAAAAAAGTTTTTTTTACCAAAAAAAGTTTTTTTTACCACAAAGTGTATATAACCGATCGGCCCGACCTTCGACCCGACCCGGGTCGAAAATTTTTTTCGACCTGACGAAAAGTACTCGGGTCGACGTTCGATCCGACCCGGAAAATTTCTGAAAAAAAGTCGACCCGACCTGGTCAAATTTTGAAAAAATCCGATCCCTGGACTGTACATTATAATAACTTACATTTTTTGGAAAGTAGACTTATCTAAAATATGACGTTCAGTGTATAAATTATACAGTATAACTCACAATTAGTTTTAAATAAGTTTTTGAATAAGTTGAGGTTTTCATCGATCAGATTCGTTCATGTCCCTGGTGACATTTTTCAATCAATCATCGTCAGAGCTCATGTATCATTCAACTAGCTGGAACCTCGTCATACTCCTATAGAAAGTTTAGTTACCGCGTTGACCAGGGAAATAAATTGAAGATCAAAACTTTTGATTCAAAAGATAGAGAATTGTTAACTCCCTTGGTCCACGTTTGAATATTGGTTACCAATAGTCAAACGTGGACCAAGGAGGTTACCAATAATTGGTATAACTAACAACACTGTATTAACTGTCCTGGACTGTCTCCGAAAAAAATGTACTGAATAGAACTAAATCAACGAAAAAAAAATGATGGTGGTTGGTCTCGCTTCTCTTCGATAAACTGTTCTCTGGATTTTGAAGGAACACATTCGAAACCTACATAAAGGTGCAGCTGAAGAGTCCGTGCAGATCAATAAGCAGAGTTTTGTCCAAATTTCTTTCTCGGTTTTCTATAAATCGTGTTTTGAACTACCAAAAATTGATAACTTTCAACTTATTTCATACAAAATATTTTCGAAACCCTCAAAAGTTATTTTCTGACCATGTATTAAGATAAAAAGACTACCCTATACTCGCAGTCGTCTATATTTTCATAAAAAATACATCATAATAAAATTGGGAAAATTTGTTTCTGAAGCCTTGATTTGCGACGACCACCCCCTTAAAGGTAGTACTGGTCGCATTTTAAGGTCAAAACAGGGTTTTCAGAGTCGATTCAATGAAATACTAAGAACAACATCAGCATATCGGTTCTATTGTAAGGATAATTGAACAAAAATCTTGCTCCCAAAAAAAATATCGGAGGCCTCTGATTTGCTGATCAATTAGAAACAAGGTTTCAAAAGTGACGATATTTTCACTTCAAAATGTATCTCCTCCCTGAGTTTTCAAGATATAGAAAACATTTATAGCTTTTATTGACCGCAAAAAACGTGCACATAAAACCAAGGTCCGTTTTATCCATGAAAATTTCATCCGGCGGTAAAATGGGCAAAAACCCGTTTTTCGGCTTTATTTTAAGGGTCCCAGGGAAAATACATCTTCTCCCTGGATTTTTAAGAAAATTGAAACCGGTATAATTTATACCGTATAAATAAGTAACTGAAGGGTAGGAGCAGAGCACCACGGTCCATAATTGTCATTTTTGTTTATTGGTTGTTCGAAAACAGCGATTTAATTTCTCGGAAATCTCAAAATTTTGACAAAATTGATGGAAATTATTTCCAAATCGCGATAAAAATAATTTTTCGATGACCAATAAGAATAAAAAGAGTTCTTATCATTCAATTTTTCTTCATATTATGATACATTCTCAATATAATCTGGAAAATTTCATGACTGATTCTCTAAATGCGACCAGTACTCCCTTAATATGAAATTGGGGAAATGTTTTTCATGGGCCTCATTCAGCGACGACCACCCCCTTGAATCGATCAAAAACTTAGTAATTAATTATAATTTCATTTAAATTTTTCATTAGATTTCACGATTATAAATAACTAGTGTTGGCAACTTATTATCAGTTTATGATTTGGAGATATTCAAGAAGGTTTTTTCAAAAATTCGGAAAATTCCACTTCGGTCGGACAAATATCTAATTTTCTGAAATATTGACCAAAACATAAACTAAAATGTAATTGTTACAGGGATTAGAAGAACAATATTTTATTTAAGTTTTTGACAAAATGTTTGATGAAAATTTATTATAAAGTCCAGAAAATAAACGGCTTTAAAAATAAATTTTGGGTTAAAACACAGTGATTTTCATTACTAATTTTTGCCCAAAAATGATAGAAGTTTATGCTAGCATTACTAAATTTTTCTAAAAGTCTTATCGAAGTAGCAGCTAACGGAGGACATTTATCATTCACAGGAAATTTATTATTTGCTAACCATTTGTAATGTATTAACCCTTGAAGTAAACCCTTATGGTGTGAATTTTGAATCCGCTGAAATCGGATTGAAAAAAAAAGTCCTGGAAATTTTTTGTATCAAACTCCAACATAAGAGTTGCCACGAGGAATTCAACAATGGCAGTTTAAAATTTTCTAGAACTTCTCGTTCAACATAAATTATTTTATCTACTTTTTTAGAGAATTTCTTTCAAAAACTTAAATGCGTGCTGATCAAACAGTTTTTAAACGAATAGATTAAAATCTGAAAGGAACTGAGTTTCTAGGAAGTCTTTTGAGTATCTTTCAAAAAAAAAAATTTTCCAGCCATCGGAAACTCTTCTATTTTTTCTGTGAGTGATTTTTCAATTTTTGAGAAAATTCGGAAAAAAATATGCTTCGATTTTTTCGAAAAGTAGGTTCAACAATTGAAAGCTTAAACGGCAACACTGATCAGAAAGGTGGCTACCTCGAGATAATATTTCGAAGTCTTAGCGGTTAAATTATAACAAAACGTTTGTTTTTAAACTTTATTTTGATTCACTCGTGGCTGCTAATCGTCTAATTTAGAGAAAAACGGGACAATAAGATTGAACAATCGAAAAAATTTGGTTGAAAAGCGCAAGGTCTTATAATGTCGAAATTTCAAAGAAATGTCTTTTAAAAATAATCCTGTTTTCAAATGAAGAGAAGTTAAGTGATCCAAAGTCCAATCTTTGCAGCTTAGTTTCGGCCGATTTAGATAAAATTTTAAAATCTTATTGATTACTCGCAGATACACAATGTAAGACTTAATGTAGTATGTAAAGGGCTCAAAGTCGCCCCACGTTTAGTGGGTGCATGAGCCTCTCCGAATAAAACAATCTTGAGCTTCCACAGGGTTAATAATCTAGAGGGTTGTGGTATATATCGGTTGAAAATTAACTAAATTTAAAATACTCCGAATTAAATGTTGGCTATTTACCATAATTCCATAGATTCAAAATAGGCATGCTTTCAAACATGATAAAATGGTTTTGAACCGATTTTATTAAAATCATATTTTTGAAAATAAATCGTAAAATGTTACTTTTAGACTTAAAATGGACAAATATATGAAATTCGAACATTATATGTTTTTCTCCAGAAACCTTATACTTAGAAATCGTTTGTGCTATCAAAATGAAATTGAAACGAAATGATGTTAAATATAAATTTTTTCAAATCGTTATCCGCGGAGTAAAAGATGAAATCGTTACCTCTAGAGGAAGAATTTTTTATGAAATTATCTCAAAAAGCCTATGTGCATTGCTAAATAGTTTAGCCATGTTACATGTAAAAATATACGACTTATCCGTGGCTAAAATAGCCCAAAAAACAGTTGTTTTCGCCATCTTTGATACATCTTTATGAGCAAGTTTGACAGCAATTTTGTGAATAGACGAAACAAAAATAGTGGATTTAGAAAATTCTTAGCTAAGCCTGGTTTAGCCTCATTTACCGGTTGGTCAACAACCTATAAGTAAAAATTGTTAATTAAAAGTTCATTCAGAGATTGACGAACCAACATATCATAAATTTTTTAGTTACTTCCTACTGTCTATGGCCGAGAGTAATAAGCAAATTCAAAAAGTGCATTTGCTATAGAAGATGTATAGTCCAGCTGGCATGATTTCACAAATTAAAATGTTTTTCAAAAGCAAGTATCACTTTTCCATACTAAATTATCGAAGATAAGAATATTTTTAAAATTTTACTTATAAAAAAATACTTTCTGCCCAGAACTTCTGGAATGTAAATTTTTTCATGCAAATAGAACTCAAACAAAACTTTCCTAATAACTGGCTGATTTGAACTTTTTTTCTTAAAAAATAATTGAAAATTTCTAGAATTCGATTAAACATTTCCGATAAATTTTACTTCATGCAATCGTTTTGACGGGTCACATCCACCAATACAAATGTTAATGTCATTGTGGAATACGTTCATGCAAGTTAAAGGGCCCAAACCATTCCAATTTTGAAAAATTCGGTTGAGATTTCTAATATCTTATCAAGTGATAGCGGTGAAGCTTAAGGGGTACCCGAGTCCCGATTTGACATATTCTCGATAAAAATATTAGCAAAAAACGGCTTCAAGGGATTATTATATCAACATTAGCCAGTTTGAGAAACTAGCCTTCATCTTGCGTAAAACATGTGTCAAAACTTTTTTGCATGCATTACACTTCCAGACACATAAACGAGACAGAGAGCCCCAAGGCCAAAACAAAGAAATCTATCTTTTTGAGAGTATTTATTCTTGAATAAACCTAAATTTTAAACAAAATCTGTCTATTGTATTTACAAATTCTGAGGAGCGCTTTTTGTCGATAAGTGCTTATTATTTTTTTCCAGAATATTGCGATAAAACCACGTGTTTTGGACTTTGTTCATCGGAAATTCTATTCCTCCTAACTTAAATTTTCAAATTCACGGCAAATTTATTGGCAAACGGTAGTCGAAACAAATACAACCTTCTGACCGAAGCCGATTTTTTTCCAATTTTGAACTCCAAACTCAAAAGAGAAATTATTTCAAGGTCACGTGGAACATTCCGAAAAATGTAGCCTTTCGATTTTTCGAAGTAGACTCAAAAAAAAGCTGGGGAAACACTGAAGAGGAAAGTTGGGCTTACAGTTATTATTATATTTTGAAGTTTTTGAGGTCCAAATTGACCCACAAATGTTATTTTAAATAAACATTAATTTTGAGAATAAATACTTAAAAAAAAAATCGAAAAACGCAAAATTTTCGATATTTATTTGTTGTCATTTGGCGTGGTTTTTTATCCATGCGGTTCAAAACATAAACGATATTTGGTGCATTTGTATGACATATAACATCAGAAAATGTAGGAGCCGGGAATACCCTTAATGATATATTTGAAAAGTTTTGGCAAAGATAAAATTGCATAAATAAATATTTTATCAACGGTTCGATTTTATTTGTGTCATTATCCAAGATTGTTGAAGTGATCAGTTTTCAGGGGGGGGAAATTTGATGTTAGAGGTTCAGTTTGGAGATGTATTTAGCACAATTTCGAGTAATTCCCTAAATGCTTGAGAACTAAAACGACGTTTTTTTGAAACGGATTTCTAAGAGGTGCGAAATAGTGTCGTGGTGGGAAAATCAATTTTAAAAAATGCCCACATAATCAAATAATGTAAAAAAAGCGGTGTTTTGGTCTGTTCATTGAGGTCTGGTCTGAGTTTCTGATTGAAAAATGCCTCCGTTTTTTTCGGACGTTCTGAATATTGACCTGAAACTTATTTGCAGTTATAGTGAAAATGTTCCATGAAAAATACGTCTCTTAATTTCTATTTAACGTTAATTTTATCTTCCGGTTTGAAATTTTCATGTTCAAATTGTTCAAAAGCCGCCGAGGGTAATTTGAGGCAACTGTTTATGTGATAGTAAATGTTTTTTGGCTGTGGAAAAGTGTTCTGTGTTCTATTAAGCTTCTGGTTTGGGACTTTTCGGGCAGGTCATGCCGACATAGGGGCCCGGGTTCGTTGGACTTACAAGTACCAAAAGTTTAACAGGACTACCGTTGGACCGTACAATAAGTAGGCAGAAGCGGTAGGTCGAGCAAAATATATGTTGCAAAAAATAAAAATGTATACCAACGGGAGGGCCTAACTTTTGGTACTACAATTTAGTACAAAAGTGAAGACTTTAATTCTGTATTAAAATGTCAAAGTACCAAAATACACCGCCTTTAAACTTTAGGACCTACAATCAGAGTTACAGATTAAGATACCGCGGGTTGAGCTTCGGTTTAACTCGGATTGAGGACCAGCTGAAACTAAAAATTAACGCGAGATGAATACCAGCTAGAGGCTAAAACATTTTAGATTTTAATCATTAATCACCAGATAGTTTTTCCAGAAAGTTCTGTATTCAAAGAAAGCGGCCTAATACCTTTTAATGAAGTTTGAAGTTCAGATGACATTATTGATCATGATGAAACATATGTCGGAAGATTTTTATTTTTGACTTTTTTAATTACATTTACAACCGGGCTTTTATATTATATACGCTAATTACTTGTAAGTTATTTATTTAAGTCGGGTTAAGTTTCAAAAAAATTGGAAAATTTTATCGCAAAAAAAACAGAAAGATTATTGAAAACTACCACTGGGCACTAATGCATTGCCTTTGTTAGTGACATTGTGCCTGGAAAGGGTGGTCCGTGGACTCTTCTTTAGTCACAAAATTGAGCTCCATGTATTATTCTAACTTTGAAAATACCGGATGAACAAAAAGTAATTCGTGACTCAAACCGCGATGTAAAAATTACAGAGAAAAAGACGGAAATTGTAGTTGGTCTGTGGAATTTCAAATATCAGCGAAATTTTCGCCAAAATTGCGCCAGGAATTTTGAAAGCAAAGAAATTGGGATAGTAGTTCCAAATTACAACGCCTACTACAGAACATGTTTCGGGAACGAATTTCAACCAAATTTCTTCACTACAAATTGAGAAATTTTGTTAAAATCAAAATATGATGAAGGAATTACCGACCTAAAATTAATTAAGAATTTGTCGGGCTTCAAAAATGATTTTGCCAGATCATGCTGCCAGAACTTATTGGTGATGATGGAAATTTCAAAGAATTATTCAACGAAAAGAAAAACGAAAAAATCTGCTGCTGATATTCCTTCAGAACTTGAAAAAATGAAAACTTGGAATCCGGATCACAAATTCATTTTCGAGAGCAATTTTACACCGGAACTATTGAACTACTTTTATCTAACCGGAGTTTATCCACCTTTTGTCAGGTAATATTTCTTGGATGGAACGTTTGATCCCTAGTTAGCACGTGGTTTGGAATCAAAGCAACTTTTTGCATAAATATTCAAATGTCGATCATGCTAATTCGAAAACGCATTATTCAACCAATATTGATTGCAGCCTGACCGGACACAAAAAACGCGGAAACGTATGATACCGTTTGTAAAGAATTGAAGGAAAATCTACACAGGAAATAACCGGTATTATTATTTCCTTCTTAGTTGCATTACAGATAACGAGAGTGCGATAATTAATATTGGAAATCTCATTCCCAACAAACTCGAATTGTCAACTTGTCCTTTTAGGGATTACCTTCGAAATTGTGCTAAATTACATTCTCAAACTGAACCCTCTAACATTATGTCCGTTAACTGATCACTTCACAATCTTGATAATGACACTAAAGGCGAAAACGTTTGATAAAATATTATTTATGAATTTTTATGGTCCAATACAGAGAAAGAGAAAATATCTTGGTGCAAATTTGGAGTGTCTTCCAGATTTCTCAA
>SCLH01001427.1:0-43983 GCA_004367855.1 Oikopleura vanhoeffeni
TAAAAGCTATTTTGCTATTATTAATATAAGCAAATACTTTTTGTGTGTTCTGAAACACTCTCGTGCAGGTGAGGGGGTAGGACATCTTGTTCAGGTGGGGGTTGAGCATTACTATTTCACAATAAAAATTCTATATTTCTCGAAACAATTATTTTAATTAATAAGGGTTAATGGTTATTTATTAAGGTTGTTTGATGGTTGTTTTGACAGTTATGGTTCGTTTATTGTCGAAAATGAAATAAACCGAAATCTAGAAGATTTTATTTGTGAAACAAAATATTAATAGTATATATCTATTACCGTACTTGCTGGGGCTTTCATGCCACTTTTTTAGTCAAAACTTTTATATAATACGGCTTTTGAAAACAACTTATCAGATTAAGTTTTTAGAGAGCACAAATATTTTCTGAATAATTAAATAAAATAAAGTTGGTCCGAATCGGAGAATTCTCTATTTTTTTTCTGAGATCACTGAAATTGTTTAATTATTAGTTTTTGTTCATAAAATTTGAAATAATGGTCTGATTCGGACTCGGCACCTTAGCAAATCGGGAAAATCGGAACCGATGCGATCTCATACTTTACAAATTTTGTTCCCGAACGCGATTCATGAACACTTTTTACGAATTTCAATCCGTGCCTAAATTTCACAATGGAAACTCTTTTTAAAAGTGAATATAAAGATAGAAAACGGCGAAAGTTAGTGTTTTTAAATCAGAAAACTATTTTGACCAAAATTCTCATCATTTTCAAAATGCTTGTAAATTTAACTAAATTGAAATTCAAAAAAACTCAAAAGTTTTCAATAATAAGAGAAACTGATTTCAAAAGGCTTCGCTAAAAGTATTATACTAATATCAGCTAAAGCTAACGATATAACAAAGCTAAAAAATTAAGTGACTAATTTTTTTTCTCATACAAATTTTTTTGTAGGAAATATGTTTGTTATCACAAATACTATCAGAGTCAGGCTTGAAAAAGAAGCTTTTCCGTTATCACCATTTGTTGATTATGATTTCTTTTGTAAGCAATTCTTACTACACAACAATTTTGGCCACTAACAAAATGACATACGCAAAATATACAAAGAATAAAAGTCTGAAAAAAGGCGAAACTCATATATATTTTTTAAATGTGACTTTCAACTTTAATAATGTCATTTTAAATATATATTTCTTCAGCGAAACTTTAATCGTATCAGAAGGTGGAGATGCTCCAGAAACTGCAAAACCACATGATCAGATACGCTGTCAAAAATGTAGGGAGCTCGGCGAGTTGTGGATCAGACAAGATGATAACGATATGACAGAGGCAAACAAATAAGAACAATACCACACAAAATATGAACCCGATTCATATGATGTTATAATCAAGATTATTAGATTTGCAAAGATAAAATAAATTATTATTCTGTAAAGATGAATATAAAGTTGTACATTATCGTAATACAAGGGTTGCATAAGACCATTAATAACTTTGATGGTGTTTATCAGGACAAAAAATCAAAATAATGTCTTAATATAAAAGCACAATTGTCGAGTTTTGAGTCTCCAGTAAGGTATCCCGGTTCCTAAATTTTCTCCGGTTATTATGTCATACAAATGCACCAAATCAATCGTTAATGTTTTGAAAGCACATAAGTCAAATAAGGACAGTGTCTTTTAGACACAAAAAAAATCCAAAATTTTCGATTTTTTCTGATTATTTTTTAAAATTAAGTTGAAAAATAACGTTTTTTTCAATTTGATGCCTAAAATTTCGTCTTGACGTAAACCATTTTTTTTTCAGTGTACATCAGGCTTTCATTTGAGCCTACTTTCAAAAAAATCGAAGCCCATTTTTTCCCGGAAATTTATCCACGTGACCTTGAAAAATTCATATTTTGAGTTTGAGGTCGAAATTCAGAAAAAAACGGCTCCGTAGACGTTTTATTTGTTTTGAGTCCAATGTCGAAAAAGCGGTGGTCTATCGCATATTTTAGGAAAAATATAGCACCTATCGACAAAAACGGCTCGACAGAAGTTTTGAATACTAATTATACAGGTTATGACATAACCGTTATGTTAAAATTAATGTTAATTTCAAAATAAAACCTGAGAGGAGATAGATTTTCCATTTTGGCTTAGGTCTCCCTGTCTCGCTTATGTGTTTGGGATTGTTTTCATGCAAAAATTATTTTGACAGATGTTTTACGAAACATAAAGGCTAGTTTCACAAAATGGCTTATCTGAATAATATCCTTGAAGCCGTGTTTGGCTAATATTTTATCAAGAATATGTCAAATTAGGGACCGGGATACCCTTAAGCGGGTAGCAGCGATATGGCAGATTGGAGTCAATTTAACTTATGAAAATAATGAGTTGGTTTATTTTTTGTGCTTATTATCGTCAGCTCATTAAAATCATTTTTATCTATTTCAGGAAAGATTTGAGTTCGAACTTTTATTTTTCAATTCGTGAAATTTAAAAAAAATTGTAAGCATCAAAAAAAAATCTACGCATTTTTCGTCCAAAATTTTTTCTGATTTTGTTTTTGAAATCTGTGAATAAAAACAAAAAGAAAATCCACTTTAACTTTTTTCATGCATTTCTTCATATATTCTGACCGTTGTTTGAAAAATCATTTATTTTAAAATGTTTATTTGGCAATTTTTGTCGACTTTTATAGAAATATTATGAAAATTTTTCGCAAATCAAGTCCAAAAATTTTGATGAATAGTTTTTTGAAATCTCTAAAAAATAAGGCCGAATCACTTGTAAAATTCTCTGGTATCTATTTGGTTTCCGTATTTTAACCGATGGAAAGGTCAAGCGAATATGGTTTCTTAACTACTGATGAAATTTACAACACTTGCTTGTGACACCAGTTTGTGCCATTTGGCACGCAATTTAATGAAATTTTATTTTTGCAAAAAAAACTCGATAAAATTTCGGGTGTTAAAGGCGTCATTTATTTCAAAAGTGAGTACATTTTTAAATATTTTAACGCAATTGAAGGTCTATTTTTATTCCTTAAGGGGGTATGCGACTCTGATTAAATAAAGGCCTTAGAGGCATTAAACATGCTTGAACTTGATATGAGGTGATAATTAAGTGTACTAAGAACCCAATCATCAAAAAAAAAATTTCGAAATTTTCGCATTTTTTCGATTTTTTTCTAAGTATTTTTTAAAAGATGAAGTTAAAAAATAACGTTTGCTCGAATTTGACCACTAAAACTTCAAAATATCGACTTGACGTAAGCCAACTTTCTCATCAGTGTTTCACTGGCTTTCTTTTGAGCCTACTTTCGAAAAAATCGAAGCACTTTTTTTTTCGGAAATTTTTNTTTTTTCTGATTTTGTTTTTGAAATCTGTGAATAAAAACAAAAAGAAAATCCACTTTAACTTTTTTCATGCATGTCTTCATATATTCTGACCGTTGTTTGAAAAATCATTTATTTTAAAATGTTTATTTGTCATTTTTTGTCGACTTTTATAGAAATATTATGAAAATTTTTCGCAAATCAAGTCCAAAAATTTTTATGAATAGTTTTTTGAAATCTCTAAAAAATAAGGCCGAATCACTTGTAAAGTTCTCTGGTATCTATTTGGTTTCCGTATTTCAACCGATGGAAGGGTCAAGCGAATATGGTTTCTTAACTACTGATGAAATTTACAACACTTGCTTGTGACACCAGTTTGTGCCATTTGGCACGCAATTTAATGAAATTTTATTTTTGCAAAAAAAACTCGATAAAATTTCGGGTGTTAAAGGCGTCATTTATTTCAAAAGTCAGTACATTTTAAAATATTTTAACGCAATTGAAGGTCTATTTTTATTCTTAAAAGCTGTTTTTAGCCATTTTTCAGAAAAAAAACTTTCATAACCTTTTCGGAACGGAACTCCATCTTAAAAACGCTTACTATATCTACAGCGCGTGTTCAAATCCCACTGATGTTGTCTAAGTGATTGTCTTAGTGATTGCTTGAGTGATTACACACCAATAAAATTAAGNTAGTGGGATTCGAACACGCGCTATCGAGATAGTAAGCGTTTTTGAGATGAAGTTCCGTTCCGAAAAGGATATTGAGGAAATTTTTTCATGTGGATAGTGATTCACCCACTAATCAGCGGATAACATCCGAAAATATCTTTTAATACCGTTTTTATTGTTACAACACCACCTCCTCATTTATTCTGAACAAAATTTATTCTGTAAACTCTGTAAAATAAATAAAAAGTCAAAATTAAAATTTCAACTTTACTTTTCGCTCGCAGCTGGACTCTAAGTTAAAAACAAAAGAATAAATTTCGTAAAATTCCTTCTGAGAAAAAATCTCAAAAAATGTTCAACTTTAACTAAGAAAAATCACACAGGTTCCGACCTGGAAACCTATACAAAGCGTGAAACGTGGGTCAAGATGCCCTATCTCCACAATTCTAGGTCAGAAAAAAACGAACCATTTTCAATGTTCAATATTCCTTGATCAACTTTTCGATTCATTATCATGGAGAAAAATCATTTTAGGTTTCCGAAAAATAATCGAAAAAATATATTTTAACCTGAAAGTTGAAAACAGAAATTGGTCTTGAATGGTGAAGCTGCAAGACAAATGCATTACTTGAGAAAATATTTTATAAGAAGTTTTTACAGAAATTTTATCAGCTAACTGATACTAAACGTGAGATTCAGGATAAATATAATCAAATCATCTTAATTTTATTTTGTATAATTAGTTTTATATTTTAGTTATATTTAATATTATCAAAAGTTTTGGGTCCGCCTCGAATCTCAACGCTCCGCACGAAATTCATACAAATATCGATTTTGTAACAAAAACCCTTTTTTTCGGTCAACCAAAAAACCCGACAATCTGTTTTTTGTTTCGATGCCACTTGAGACTCACGCGGTTTAAAAAAAATTTGTTGCCAAAGTCAGTTATTTGTTATTCTCTAAAATAAACCGTATTAATTTCCGTTGTGAATCAAAATAAATTTGGATGTATTGTAAAGAATAAAAAATTAAATCCCAAACAATAGTTCAATGTCCGTCACGTGACCAAAACAACTTATTTCTAATCAGATTTAAAAAAAACTAGAAATTTTACGCGTGAACTGGAACTTACAAGATAAATTCGTCAATAATTCTGAAAATTCCAAAATAACAATTTTTTTGGGATAAATTTATAAACAACTTTTCAGCGTAATTTGAAATGGGGAAGTGGTGATGCGCCAGACACTGCTCAACCACATGATGAGGGACGATGTCAGAAATGTAGAGAGCTTGGACGAAGTTGCTGGATCGAACACTATAATAATAAATGTAGAAATCAAGGAGGGTATCAAATTAGACGATCACAAACAGAATGATAATCCAATGTCGAATCCGATGACTCCAATGAATCATATGAATATGGGCATTCTGACTCAGAATTTCTGAAGACAATTATTTGTTTGATTGAAATAATTATCTCCGTAAAAATATTTTAATCTTTACTTAAGGGTATCCCGGCTCCTAGATTTTCTGCCGTTAATATGTCATAAAAATGCACCAAATCAATTGTTTATGTTTTGAAAGCATAAAACAACTCAAATGACAACAAAAATTTCTTTAAAATTATGCGTTTTTTCGATTTTTTCAAAGTATTTTTGTCAAAATTTTGTTTAAAAATAACGTTTGTGTCAATTTGACCACTCAAACTTCGAAATATTGGGTTGAAGTAAGTCAACTTTCTCGTCAGTGTTTCCCCAGCTTTCTTTTGAGCCTACTTTCTAAAACATCGAAGCACATTTTTATTCGTAAATTTTTCCACGTGACCTTGAAAAATTCATATTTTGAGTTCGGGGTCATAATTAAAAAAAACTACTCAGAAGTTTCTATTTGTTTTGAGCTACCGTTTTGCAAAAATTTGAGTGAATTTTGAAATTTAACCTAGGAGGAGATAGATTTTCCGATGACAAAGTCCAAAAACGGTGGTTTATCGAATATTCTAGAAAAAATTAGCATTTTCGACAAAAGCGTCCTCAGAAGTTTTAAATACTAATTATACAGGTTATGTTAAATTTAAGTTTATTCGAAATTAAACCTCAGAGGAGATAGATTTTCCGTTTTGGCTTAGGTCTCACTGTCTTGCTCATGTTTCCGAGAGTGTATGCATGCAAAAAAATTTGACACATGTTTTACGCAAGATGAAGGCTATTTTACAAACTGGCTGATCTGAATATCCTAGAAGCCGTGTTTGCCATATTTTATGAGAAATATGTCAAATTAGGGACCGGGATACCCTTAAACTGTATCAGAAGCCAATTAACTGTTATGTTGTCTAAAAAGAAAAAAAGCTTTTTATTATGGCTTGCCTATTTGTTAGTAGGATATTATAGATTTAAGTGACTTTATGAAAATTTTAAAAAGCAAAAACAAGATAGTAAATTCATATGATGTTGTGTAACTTGAGGCTCATTTCATAAAATTACTTTGTGAACAAAAATTTTTTCGATGAATCTGTATAGCAAAATTTTCTCTCACTTTTCAAAATAGAGTCAAACGAAAAGTTAAAAAAAATAAATTTTTGAATTCAGAACTTATATTCATATAATTTCAAAAAATTGTCTTGTTCTAATACAATTTAAAGAATTTTGCGGCAATTCCAAAATAATGACTAAGTTTCTTTTCAAAAATTTTGTTCAAATATTACGGGAGGGGGGGGGGTGGTTTTTTTTGTAATTTTTTCCAATCTTTAAAAAAAAGCGACCTATTGAGTCGATTAAAATCTGAATTAATTCAGTTTTTAGGAAAGGGTTTTGTGCATGCTTGACACTGAAAACAAAAATCAAGTGCTATACAGAAACAGATATTTCTTTGCGGGAGTGTAACTTTTAATCCAAGTATTCCACCCATTTTTTCTATTTATTTCAAAAATTAATTTTAGCAATCTAAACTTCTCCACAGAGTTACTTGATTACTTTGTGGACCTTAAAATGATATCAGAAGTGCAATAACCTGCTTCTATAGAAAAACAAAACAATTTTTATCAAAATCTTGATTTTTTCATCAAAATTTTGGACCTTTGTCGAAATAAATTTTGATTGATCATATATAGATCAAATCAAACTAAAAGATGACGTCGGCCAGATCTTTGTGCATCGATTCCAAAAGATTTTTTTGTAACACCACTGTGAGCTTGTATCATGTGATATGTTATACCTTGATTTTGTAGGTAATTTTTCTAGAACTTGAATTAAAAATTTTGAATTTAAAATGTCGGATGCAAAAATTTAACTCTTCAACTTTCTTTTGCAAAAAAATGAAACTCCAACTACCTTGGGCTTTCGGTTATCAACAATGAAAGTAAAGCCTATATATAGGCACTGGTGCTTTGGCAGAACTTTTTTTCTGTGCTCACATGTGTTAAGTTACAAATTAAAAAAAACGAATGAATGTGGACCTCAAGACTCTTGAGTGAAGAGCAGGGTATGGCCAGGCTTAAAAAAAATACGATTTTTGGATCGTAGTCGATTAATTTTATTAGTCGATAGTACAAATTAGATTGAATAATATATTAATACAGTAGTTTAGCAGTGGTATTAGTCATGTTAGGTAAAAATTTTAGCAAGTTTGAATAAATCTTCTTAACACCTCATGGTTCCTCTGGCGGGTGACCAGAAAGTTTTTGCTTTACAAATAAATTTCGTTCTCTGAGTTTCTGTACCATCTGGCCAAATATGCTGTGGTGGATTTCCTGATTTTCGGCAGGTGACATAACAAATATTATTTTTACAGTCTACATGTACTTGATCTTTAGAAATATTGTAGTGCTCATAAATCGTGTTATAACATTTTGTTTTGGCTTCTGAGACACCGAGCTCAAATTCGTCGAATGATATTTCGCTCATTCGAGACATTCCAGTACAACTTGCTTTTACAAATTTTGGAGAAAATCCTTTTTTGCCACATTTTATTATGATTTTGCCTTTTTTGGATTTTGTAGAGTCGGCGGAGAATGATCCACCATGTAGACAGGATAGCTCACATGTGGCTTTTGTATGACAATCAATTTTCACATGTTCGGTATCGATTTGGTTGTTTGTAAGGACAGAACCACACTTTGGATGTTCAAAAGGCCCTGGTGGTGGTGGCGGTGCTTAAAATTATAATTTATCAGAATTGTATTATCTAATAAATTAAACGTTAAGTATTTATTAATTTTCAGAAATGCTACCCAATGTGTTTAAGCTTTTGGGGTGTTCCCCGAGGAGATTCACGCTTAACCAATCAGAGCGCGACTTGGTTAGTGAATTAAAGGGGCGTTTCAATCTCCCCGGGGAACACCCCAAAAGCTAAAACACAATCGGTATAATAATTAAAAGTGTTCGGTTTCGAGAAATAGATTTGCACTTTTTAAATTTTGTTTCTCTTGAAGGTTAACTTTCGCAACTTCGAAAAATCCGAGTGAAAGTTTCTTCATATGACATGAGGATGTTTAAAAGCTTTCTGATCTGAAATTATCAGCTCTTATTTGTTAATTAATACATTTGCCTTCGAAAAAACACTCAAAAAACGAAAGAATGCTATCAAATGTGTCTAAATCAGTTGCAGCGAGTAGATGCAACTCGTCAATCTTATTGGTTTTCTGATGATCTTTAATCTAAAATGTTATTTTTTTTTAATTTGAAATTAAAGCAAATTTAAGCGCATAGAAAATTTGTTTCATTAGATGGATAAATAAAATTAAATTTGGTGATTGCATCATTATTGAAAGTCTTAATTTCCCTATTTTCTGATAATTCACCGTCATTTGAGCTAACCTTGGCATTTGATAGATTCTTTTGTTGGGAAAAATCCAAATTTTCCCTTTTTCGCTGCTTTACAGACAACTTGAGCAATTGTTGGTTCCAAATCAGCATCATCACAAGTCACAGGACAAATGAAATTCTTTCCAATTTTTGAACATTCCCCAAATGATCCTGAATGACCGTTGACGAAAGTGTAAGCTGGGGCAAATTGACCACATGGTGAAGGTGGTGGTGGTAATGGTTCTGAAAATGAGCATAAAAACATTAAATTTAACTTTCTGAGAAGACGAAAAGGTCACACTTTGGTTTTGCTAACTGATCGCTTTTTGACCCATTCATATTAATCACGGAATGAAAATAAATGAGAATGTTTACAAGTTTTTTCAGCTACGAACAAACTAATTTTTGGGATTTAAAAGTATCTGATAAACTCAAGTTTTTCTACTTATAACGACGTGAATGATTTTAATTTAAATCGTTCTAATTATTTGCTTATCACCAAGAAACCCAAAAAGAGACTTGAAACTTTGCAGGTTTGGACTCAATTAATTTCCTGATACTGTCATGTTCTTCTATATGAACATATGTAGTTTTGTCAATGAAAAAAAACATAGATTATCTGTTGAGATAAATAATGCTCGAATAAATAAAAGGAATGCCGCCATAGAGCTAAAACTCAATCCCAAAAAAGTAGAAATTATTTATACTCGCTTGATTATTTTGGTTTTGGTTTAGAAATATTAAAATAAAATTCGGCCGTTTTGTCCTTAAAGACGATCACGCTTTTGAAAAATTTCTTATAACGTAGATTTTGATTAAACTTTGGATTCATAGACGAACACAAAAAAAGCGTGTCTTAAATTATACTTTAAAATTCCAATATACAGTATAAAATTACAGAATACTTTAAAAATAAGTAAAACTTTTAAGATAAAGAAATATTTTAGACTAAAAACTGGCGATAATTCAAATGATGATCAGTATGTGAATGAACAGAAAACTTTTGTACTAACTTTCACATTTAATAGATCCCTTCGACGGGAAAAACGCAAATTTTCCTTTTTTAGCTGCTTTACAAACAACTTGATTCATAGTTGGTTCAAATTCAGCATTATCACAAGTAACAGGACACACGAAATTTTTTCCATCTTTCTTACAGTCACCAAATGACCCTGAATGTCCCACAACAAAGTTATAAGCTGGAGCAAAGTGACCACATGGAGACGGTGGAGGTTCTGAAAATAAAGATGGTTTAAGGGTGTTGTGTGTGTAAATGAAGCAAGACTTCAAAAAAATTGTGTTGGTCATCGTGAAATAAAATTGAAATTGTTTTCTTGAAAATTATCTTTTTTCTGACTGTCTTGAAAAATGTTTAAATCAATAATCAAAATTAACAAAATCATGTTGAATGAGATGATAATTTAAAACTAGAAAAACTTGCAATAATTTACTAAGCAATCGGCAGTATGTCATAGGGCACGTTTAATTTTTGAGAGAATTTATGAGCAGATTATGATGAAAAGTGCAAAGGCAGCTATGAGCACTAAAAGTTCAAAAATAATTTGGAAATTTTTTTCTCGTTTGAAAGCGTCACTATAATTGAGTTGTGGACTAGAATTTTGCTAAGCACACATTGATTTTCAACGTGGACAATAATTTTTTTTTAAAACTTTTTTTGATGTTTTTTCCATTATTTTTTCTTATGAAAATGCGTAAATGCAAAATTTTCACCATTATTGATTTATGTAACACAAACTATTCGTGATTTCAATTATTGTAAATATATACTTACTGCTACAAGTGATATGGGCAGCTGCTGGAAACAGTGCAAATGCGCCCTTCTTCATTGCTTTGCATTGAACACTGATAATTGATGGTTTGAATTGGGCATTTTCACAAGTGATTGGGCAATTAAAATTCTTTCCTACTTTTGAACATTCACCAAAAGATCCAAGAGAACTTTCGGCAAACGAAAATGTTGTGAAATGGCCACAAGGAGTAGGAGCAGGTACTAAAAGAATAGATGAATATTTCACTTTTCTATCGAGTAAGGATATTTTTTACATTTTTGAAAATTTTATTAGTTTGAATTTATTCCAGATGAGATTAAAAAAATTATCTGGCGTGACTGACCAATTAATCAATCTGTAGTTATCGGGTTTCAAAAAACCTTATAAGAACAATTTAACGCTTCTTATTCGTGATCGTCTACAAAATAACCGATGGTAAAAAGTGCTTTTGATTAATGAGAGCACCGGATTTCAATTTTTTGACCAATAAGAGCTTCGTAAAGAAGTTTAACCACAAACGCGAACCGAAGAAACAGGGGATCCCTATATTAGATATGAAACAAAGATTTTCCGATGGACTAAGTTTTCTTATACTTACGTTGGCACACAATTTTTCCGCTTGGTGCTGGTGAAAATGAGAATTTCCCTCTGGCACCTTTACAAAAAACTGTTTTGATCGACGGTTCGAATCCGGCAACATCACAAGAAACCGCGCAAGTTTCAAATTTCCCAGTTTTTTCACAACTGATTGATCCGACTGAGTTCTCAGCAAAATCATATTTTGGACCAAGGTTTCCACAATTTGATTCTTTTGGTTCTGCACAGCTCAAAACTGCTTTTGACGGTATCATTTTTGTTTTCGAACCCTTTTTCTGACACTTGACACTAGCTGGTCCAGAATATACGTCTTTTTCATTGACGCATAAAGGCACACAAACATTTTTCTCGCAGTTTGCCGTGATTTTGCCAGTCACTTTATAGTTCATGAAGGCTTTAGCTAACTTGCTCAAGAAAACTCCACAATCTGTATTCAAATTGAGAATTGTTTTTTCCGTGTCGAAAGGTGTAGTTGGTGCTAGAGTTGTTGTAGTAGTAGAAGTTGTTAAAGTGGCTGTGGTAGTTGTTGTGGTCGTGGTAGATGTAGTGGTAGAAGTTGTGGTCGTGGTTTTTGTTGTGGTGGTAGTGGTTGTGGTGGTTGTAGTAGTTGTCGTCATAGTGATAGTAGTGGTTGTTGTCGTGGTAGATGTTGTTGAAGTGGTAGTTGTTGTTGTCGTCGTAGTTGTTGTGGTAGTTGTTGTGGTAGTTGTTGTGGTAGTTGTTGTAGTGGTGGTAGTTGTTGTTGTGGTTGTTGTAGTGGTACTAGTTGTGGTACTTGTGGTCGTGGTAGTTGTCGTGGTTGTAGTTGTGGTGGTGGTAGTTGTTGTCGTGGTTGTTGTTGTCGTGGTAGTTGTTGTTGTGGTAGTTGTTGTTGTGGTAGTTGTTGTTGTGGTAGTTGTTGTGGTTGTTGTAGTGGTACTAGTTGTGGTACTTGTGGTCGTGGTAGTAGTTGTGGTGGTGGTAGTTGTTGTCGTGGTTGTTGTCGGACAATCTTCTGTATTGCATTTTTCTGCTTGAGCCACGGTATCGCCTTCACAGCCATCGGGATGATTTCCAGCATTATTACATTCTCGTAATCGAATTCGAGCACCGGTATCACACGATTTGGTGCAGAAACTCCATGGTCCCCACTGACTCCAAAGAGCTAAAAAATAGTTTCTGACTTTGAATTGTGATTGAATATAAAATCAGTAACTGATTATCAGTTATGATTTTGATTTCTTTATAAAGACGCTAATGGTTATCACTTAATTAATTTGGATCAAACAATTTATTTGGATTTTGCTTGTTCTTGAGTGACTCAGAAAATCTTTGTTTTTATACATTCTTCACTAAAAAGTGGGCTTTTTTCAATATTTTCTCAAATTATCTTTTGAATTGTCCTTATAGTTTTACATTGTTTAAATATTTTCTCGAATTGTGCTGTTATTTTACAAAAATGTTCCTTTATTTTGAAAAACATAACGACAATTTGAGAAATTCAAGACAATGTGAGGAAATGTAATAACTATTTTTCTTATAATAGGCCAATTTTGAAAGATAAGGACAATCTGAGAAGATAAGGACAATTTCCGAATATATATGGACCACTGGGGTGAAAAAGCCAGCGAACATAAAACAATTTAAATTTATCATTTTTGTCGTACTTGGTAACCATTTTTAATGAAGTACCCTATTTCATGATACAGAAATTCTATTGAAAATACAAGATAAGCGATCAAGCTTAATTATAACTTACGACAAATTCGTATGTTACACTTTTCAGAGTCAGCAGCGGCTTCTACGCAATCTCCTTGAATACATTCTCTGAATCTTAGTCGGCTTCCTTCATCACCACAATGTTCAGAACAACCTTCCCATGCGCCCCATACGCTCCAAATAACCTCAATTGGAGTAGCTGTTATCAGGGTTCAAAAGATAAAAACAAGGGGCCTTAATCTGACACAAAGTTGTTTTCAAAATGAGAGTCTTTAACCTATATTTTTTTTCTTGAATCGTTGAGTTTGAAAAAAAGATATAAGGTGAATCACCTTAGGTGATCGCTCACAGTTAAATTTGGTACATTATTAGAACAAATACCTTTCAGTATATTTAATTAAAAAATTGTCCTCATAAAAGCATGAACTTAAATGTAAATTATATTTGGTATTTGATATTTAAAAAAAGTATTTCAGCAAGGTTCAGAATTTATTATTCATTTTCAGGTGATGAGTGAGATGTGAGAATAATATAGATCAAAAATTTGGGCATCATAAACCCAAATAGAAAAGCAAACGTTTCGATGATACTTTCCATAAATAGAGTTTTTGATAGACGCACACTTCAGTAATTAGACTCAAAAAGCAAAATTTATATCTTATATATTCGTATATAATATACGAAACGTTATGGAAACTTTTTGCTGATCCATTTATCAAGTTCTTAGTGTCGCAATTTAAAAAAAAACAAATCTTGTTTTAAAATAAAAAAAATCTAATTTTTACTTAAACTTTTTTCGAAATAAATTATTTTTCTCTGATCTTATAGTTTTTAATAAAATCTAAGAATTTTGATTTCGTTTTCACTTCAATTAAACTTAAATTCATTCGTTAAAATGTTCAAAATTTTCTAGGTTCGAACCCTGACTGTCGTCGTGGTGGTTGAAGTGGTTGTGGTAGTTGTTGTCGTAGTTGTGGTCGTGGTTGTTGTTGTGGTACTTGTTGTGGTTGTAGTAGGCGGTTGTGTTGTCCCAATATTTGAATCAATCCAGTTCATAGCGGAAGAAACCTTGGCGTAAATTCCTGGGAAATTTGGCCGAGCACACCCGAAACCCCAAGATACTACTCCGGCCAAAACTGGTTGACCACCGGCGCCCAAGCAAACTAACGGTCCACCAGAATCACCTTGACACGCGTCTTTTCCACCTTCGATGAATCCGGCGCAGAACATGTTATCTTCTTCCATAAATCCTAGGAATTAAACGTTGTGATTTGTGGAAACTTAGCTGTACGGACAAAATAATAAATGAAATAGAACTCAAATTTCTTTAATTTTTACAATTTGGGACAGTTTGATGCATGTTTCATGCTCATTTGAGAAAACTCTTAGTTTGGGTGATAGAACCTGTTGTGTATTTCATAAAGTTTCAACCCCTTAAAAAGTTAGAAATCAAAAAATATATCGACCAGTCGAGAGAAAAACATTTTTTCTGAGCATTTTCCTAGTAGTGCCACTTTTTATTGTTATCAGGGTATGATAAGAAATTTTATTTTGAATCTAACAGCTTGTTTGATAAATTGTATTATTGAAAATACTGTAATTTTAAAAGTTATTTATATTCCCACATAAAACTTTAAAGAAAAAAGTGAAAATAACCAAAGAGAGAAAAGACTCATTCTTTTGTAAGCAGATATGTTTCGTGCTAAATTAAAAATCTTGTAAAAAAGGGGTTTTCGAGTATTTCTCTATTGATAGACACCATTATCAATATGAATATTATCAAATATGATCTCTTGGTACAAACAAATTTTTTCCGATTTCTTTCATAACTGATGGTGATATATTTATTTATGATGAAAATAAACTCCAAATTATCTAATATATCGAAGATCCTGCCTAGCGTAATTTTTATGTCAATAACAACATAAAAACATAGACGATTGACATAAAAATTACACTAGGCGGGTTCTTCGATATGACATAAAATAAATATACTTGACTGATAATTTAGAACACACATATCATGATCATTTCAAATTTTCAATTATTTAGTCTAATTTTAATTCGTTCATGTCCGATCAAACGTCTTGATAGCCTTACTTATCAATAATTTTCCGGCTCGAAAACAAGTTGTCTAGGCAAAAAATATGTATCGAATTGTACATTTGATATTTAAAATGTAGTCAAAATAAGCACTTAATGTGCCATTTTAGGAATATTTTTTTTTCGAAAATTCTAGTATTGTGCGATTTTGATATTAAAAACTCTGAAGTTCAAATAAGATTAATCTTGAGAATGATAAATAAAATCGAAACGTAGATAAATAAATTAGTATGTCTTTTTATAATTTTAATGAAATATATGTTGTCAAATTTTTATTAATGGAGTCTGGAATTGAGGCTCACAAATAATATTCCAACTTTTTTTTTTAATTATTAAAAATATTGAAAATTTGATACAAACTAGTATTATTTTTCCCCATAATATTCTCAGAAAAATAACTCGTTGTTCTGATTACCTCGATATGAGTTAGGGTGATTGCAAACGGCGTTTTCGAGAACTGGAACTCGAAGTTCTCGAATTTGATCTGATGGTGTACCACCTTCTGATAACATTCCCCAACCTGCTACAAAACATTGATCACCAGGAACAACTTCTTCTCCAAGAGCTGGTAGACAAGTTGATTTCTTCGATACTGCGACTAAATCGCTTGTATATCGAAGAAGGCAAAAATCGTGAGCTAAAGTTTTACTGTTCCATTCTTTAACAGAGTTAAAAATTATGAATCGAATTTTATTGGAAAATTTTATCAATGTCAAATTTTTAATTGGTTTACAATTTCTCGGAAGTAAAATTTAAATACAAATTTTAAAATATTTATTTACACCTGTAACCAGGGTTGTGAAAGGGATCATCCCCGACCGGATTTTCTATCCCCATTTTTTGCCTATCTTATATCCACTGTACTTAAACGTACGCAAAAAAGGGATTGAAAACCCACGCAAAAGCCATCCCTTTTACAACCCTGCCTTCAACCAACATTGGTCAACTTTTTCTTGCAATTTCCATCGAAAAATAACATAAATCTTTAAAAACATTTAATCAGTCTGTATTATTAAACTATTAACAAGATTTTCCGTTGTTCATTTTCTTGTTAATTTTCATATTTTTATTGCAGAATAAAAAATAAATAATTAACCAAAATTGTGTATCAACTTGTATACAAAATTCTCAGCTTATACAGAATGTGTTTTAGCTTTTGCGGTTTTCCCCGAGGAGATCGAAACGCCTCTAAAATTAATTAACCAAGTCGCGCTCTGATTGGTTAGGCGTGAATCTCCTCGGGGAAAACCTCAAAAGCTTAAACATATTCGGTATAATTTTTAACATTCTTGAAAATATTTGAAACACTGTCCTGGATGAAAGATAATCTCCTCTGGAAAGAACTCTGTTCCACTCGAAGTTTTCTTGTCATGTCTATTCAACATTGTTCTCAATAATAAGAACTGAACATTTTTATCCTGGATCGAATCGAGAACAGCCTGACAGCAATGCGCGGCCGTCATCACAAAGTTTTTGGCAATGACGGTTCCTCCACAACCCACGCGATCGAGATGAACCAAAAAACTCCAGTTATCAACCCTATAATTGAAAATTAAATTTGTATCAATCTAAGTTATCAAAATAGTGGTCAAAACATTAAAATTGTTTTTTTGAAACTTTCCCTGCAAATCACAAGTAAAACAAGTCACCTTCGATTTTCAGATTTGAGAGCTTTGAATCTTCCTGAATATCTTGTTTTTTATTCCCCTAAAAAATCTTTGTATTGCTGATACACGTTGGCCCTAGATAGCAATCATTAGAGACTTTTATTATTTGAAATTTAAAGTTTTGAGCTTTATTTCTGTGACTTGAATTCGTTTTTGGCTTGGCTTTGTTTTTCGTTTGGTTTTCAGGATTTTGCGTGAGAACCCAAGCCAAGAAAAAACCAAACCAAAATAATTCAAGCCACAAAGTTTATTTGGTTTTGAAGCCAAGCCACAAAATTTAACGGCTTGCCGAGGTCTGGTCTATTTGTTTACAGGTAATTCACTTGTGAAACCTTGATAATTAACATATATTTATAAATATATATATAAATAAATATATTTTCAAATTCGTAGGCATTGAGATATATACTGACAATTTGGCAGAAATTAACGATTATGATTAGTTTAACCTTCACCTGACCAAAATCGGACAAATACGGCATAATTTCAAAAAGAAATTAAAAATATTTTTTATCAAAAATTGGTCAACAAAATTTTCTCCTGATTGCGTATACGGTCTACCCTACCTTGCAGATTCTACGATACTTCCGCCTACGATTCGCTCTCCATCTCTTTCTCCGTCTCGTTCGTCATCGCCNATCAATCTAAGTTATCAAAATAGTGGTCAAAACATTAAAATTGTTTTTTTGAAACTTTCCCTGCAAATCACAAGTAAAACAAGTCACCTTCGATTTTCAGATTTGAGAGCTTTGAATCTTCCTGAATATCTTGTTTTTTATTCCCCTAAAAAATCTTTGTATTGCTGATACACGTTGGCCCTAGATAGCAATCATTAGAGACTTTTATTATTTGAAATTTAAAGTTTTGAGCTTTATTTCTGTGACTTGAATCCGTTTTTGGCTTGGCTTTGTTTTTCGTTTGGTTTTCAGGATTTTGCGTGAGAACCCAAGCCAAGAAAAAACCAAACCAAAATAATTCAAGCCACAAAGTATATTTCGTTTTGAAGTCAAGCCACAAAATGTAACGGCTTGCCGAGGTCTGGTCTATTTGTTTACAGGTAATTCACTTGTGAAAACTTGATAATTAACATATATTTATAAATATATATATAAATAAATTTATTTTCAAATTCGTAGGCATTGAGATATATATATACTGACAATTTGGCAGAAATTAACGATTATGATTAGTTTAACCATCACCTGACCAAAATCGGACAAATACGGCAAAATTTCAAAAAGAAATTAAAAATATTTTATCAAAAATTGGTCAACGAAATTTTCTCCTGATTGCGTATACGGTCTACCCTACCTTGCAGATTCTACGATACTTCCGCCTACGATTCGCTCTCCATCTCTTTCTCCGTCCCGTTCGTCATCGCCAGAAATACCGAAAAATGCATTTTTAGACCCATTTTCTTCAGATATCGCTAAAAACCCAGCTGGTAATCCGGGCGAAACCGAAAGACTTGGAAGTGCATTTTTAGATGAAGTTTCAGTTTTTTCTTCGGAAAATCCAACAGGAGTACGATTAAAATCTGCTAAAGTTGGAAGGCCTGAATTTTTAGATTCATTCTCTTGTGGTTTGGTAGCTCCAAAACCAATTGGAGATGGTTTTGCGGATAGAATTGGTTTTTCTGCAGCAACATCTGATTTATCATTAGTGAGACCTGCGAATTTACTTGAAGTTTTTTCAGCATTTCCGTCAAATCCTGATGGGGGTTAACTATTTTCGTTAAGAATTTTTCGCAAAAGACATGAAATTCTCATAAAAGTATTTTTCAGCAAAGAATAAGGACACATATTTTCGGTGGTTTCGTCTGTAAGGACAGCTGAGAAATGTTTTATTGTCGTTTTAAACTGTCTGGAATAAATTATCGAACGTAATTTATCAATAAAAAATTATTTTGCCTGATTCTTTTGAAAATCCTTCTATATCATTTAGGCATTTTTTCACAAAAATATGTTTAAGCAGGTGTTTCGAAAATCAACGCAAAAATGAAAGAGTAGGTTTTTGCAATGTTAAGTAATATAAACCTATAATATAAACCATATATAAACCTTATTAAGGGACACAAAAAAATTGATAGCGTAGGTTTCCGACAAATTTTTTCCAAATTGTCCCAATAAAGTGTGTGCTTATAGATGCAATCCAGAGTACTCTGAGAACTGTTCTCTTTATTGAAAAATTAATTTTGCGACCACCTTCAATTCCGTTATTATTTTTTGATCATCAAAAATTAAAAAAAATTAGAAGAACGCAACGCGGTCTACTAATTTTTATTCCGAATTTTTTTCAACATAAATAGCAAACCATCCCTGAAGGCGCTGGACGACCTCCACCCAATAAAGAGCCGCCAGAGCTAAAGTCGAAATTGGCAAAACTGAAAACATCTTTTGCATGCCCGCCAACATTAGTTGGGTCAAAAGCTTCTCGTCGCTCTCTGAAAAATATCGAGTCCATTGATCGAACAACGCCACAAGTTCCTCCTGGGAATTTTAATGGGGTCAGGATCGCTGGTTCGGCGGTTGTTGTAGTTGTTACTTCGAATAGGGTAGAAAATGCGAGATGCCTTTAATTGAGCTTAAAATTCAAAATACATTTTACAAACTTGATTTTGATACCTGAATGCTATTTTTGGAAAACATTTTCCGGTTTTCGTGTTCAAAATTTTCAAGCGCATTTTCTGAGTATAATAAAAAACAACTGCATTTTCTACCTTAACTTCGACTGTTGTACTTGTGACAATGGTTGACGTAGTTGTTCTTTCAGTTGTTGCTATCGCCATGGCGGATCCGATTTTGGCTTCAAGCCAGTCTCGATAATTAGACATTCGAGTGTAGACACCGGGAGCGTTCGGTCGAGCGCAGCCGAAACCCCAGGATGTTATTCCTAAAACAAATTATATAGAAAAATTTTGCAGAAAATCTAGCTAAAATGTTCGAGAAGGTCCCGTAATTGAGATGGATTAAAGGGCCCTAGACCGGCAGATTGTTATTTGAAATATAGAAAGAACGCGAGATACAAGCACTCAATAAAACTCCTTAATTTAATAATAAGTCGATTTTATTGATATTTGACCAGATAAATCAATCAAATGATCGAAAACCGCATTTTCAAGTAGTCATGATCTATCAGTGGAGTTATTCATGATGGTTTTATTTTCCGGTGTTGGTGTCAAATTGTCGTTATTTTTGAACAACATTTCTGAAACCGGTCTTTAAAAAATTTGTTTCTATTAAAGGCTAGAAAACAATGCGAACTTTTTTAGTAAACAGGTGATCTAAAAAAATTATCCGGTAAATAAAGCATTTTAAAAATATTTTGCCATATTTGCTTTTGATTTCGCAAACTTGTCCTAAAATATTGCCCTCATTTCTTAATAATCGGTGCAATTGTACACGAATACGACAGTGTTAATTGTATTATACACACTTTGTACATTGTCATATTCATTTAACAATTTATTTTCTATAACATTAATGATTAATTTGAATATAAGATTACATATTTTTTTCATGTTTTATCATGCTACGTGTAAGACGAGTTTTCATACAAATTTTAATCATTACAAATTTGTTTTTAATTTTTATTTTGAGTCACAAACGTAAAATAAGTACCTTGTAAAATTGGTTCTCTGTCTGGACTGACACAAATAAGTGGTCCGCCAGAATCACCTTGACAGGCATCAAAACCTCCAGAAATTGTTCCGGCACACATCATTGTTTCGGCAGTTACTTGGCCATTGTACACTTGTTTTGAATTGCAGACATTGTGATCCAAGATGATGGCTTATTGAAGATTGAAACAGATACTTTATATATTAAAATTTGTTGAATTACGCAATAAAACGGACTTTAAAGACAAGACTTACAATTTTCAAGTGAATTAAAATTTAGGAATTTTTTGAAAAGTGTGGAACATTTTCGAATCACTCAAAATCAATGAAAAGTTTAAAAAAAATGAATTTTGAATGAAATAACTATTTTTAGTATAATACTAATTTAGAAAGAAATAAAAAACCTGAAAAGAAATTTAGAAAGTTTAATAAAATTTCAAAGAAACAGTTCTCATAATTGCAAAAAATTTTAAAGTGAATTGATATAAATGAAAAATAAAATTTTTATTTTTAACAACTTATAAATTCAAGTTAAATAATAACAAATGAACAATTTAAATAAATGAAATAAAAATTTTACTGAAAACTTTCAAAATTTACAAAAAAATATTAAAAAATGTGTAGCCAATAATTTTGTGGAAAATTTCGTAAATTAAAAAAACTATTTTGAACATTTGTGAGTTCAAATCTTGGAAAAATTCTGACAAAGCCGGAAAATTTTAATCCGAAAATTATCTATTTCAACTCTTTCCTTCAATTTCTTGCAGAACTGTCGCCCGATCTCCACCTTCCGAAGTAGCTCCCCATCCTGCAACAAAACATCTCCTTCCAACGGGTGGATTTCGTGTTGAAATACACGCTGGTGCAATGTCAGGATTCGACAGATCGATATCCTGGTCGATCCTTAAAAGACAAAGATCATTTTCGATGTTTTCTGGGTTATAATTTTCGTGAAGGAAAAATTCAACGGGCGTAAATTGCGTTTCAACACCTTCGAAAGTGTCTAGATCGAATTCGTTGATTGTGAAGGCAAGAAGATCAAGGGCATTGTTCATTTTTGAGACAGCATGACAACAGTGACCAGCGGTGACAACAAAGTTTTTGTGTAAAATTGTTCCTCCACAACCAATTTTGTGTAATCGAGCAAGCCATTTCCATGCACCTATGATAATTTTATAAATAACTGTTCTGAATTGGTTTATAACAATTGGTCAAAACATAAAATGATGAGCGGAAATGACGGAAATTACATTCTTGGTCAACTTTTTACTCCCATTATACGCTTTGAAAAAGATGTGAAAGGAAAAATTATACAAATTTGAAATAAACTAGTGCAATTAAACATTAAGGGGGTAGCAGCCATATGGCAGACTGGCGTCAATTTAACTTACGAAAATAATTGTTGGTTTATTTTTTTTGTGCTTTTTATGTTAGTGAACCAGATAAATGGTTGTATAGGTCATTAAAATCTTTTTATTCTTTTTAAGGAAAGATTTGAGTTCGAACTTTTATTTTTGAATTCGTAAATTTTCAAAAAAATTCAAAACATTATTAAAATTTCACGCATTTTTAACCAATTTTTTTTTGTTGAAATCTGTGAATAAACGAAAAAAAAGCCACTTTAACTTTTTTCATGCATGTTTACATATTTTCTGACTGCTGTTTAAAAAATCATAACATGATCATTGTCTTTTTTTTTTGAAATGTTATGAAAAATTTTCGCAAATCAAGTCCATTTTTTTATTAATGTTTTTTGAATTTTTCTTGAAAATCAAAGCCGAATCAGTTGGGTTATTTTCTTGGTATCTATTTGATTTCCGTATTTCACCGATGAAGGGTCAATCGAATACGTTTCTGAACTACTGATGAATTTACAACACTTGCTTGTGCACCAGTTTGTGCCATTTTGGCAAGATTTATAAAAAATTTTTTTTTTAAAATTTCCATTAAATTTCGGGTGTTAAGGCCACGTTTTTTGCAAAGTTAAGAGATTTTGGAATATTTAAACGCAATTGAAGGTCAAATTTTCCTAAAATTTTTTTTTCGAAAATGCCAAGTTTAAAATTATTGCCTTCAAAAAAAATTCTACATCGGGTCAAGTTGGAAATGGAGTTATATTGAAAAGTGGTTTTTGATATTTTTACAGATACTTAGGGGATTGTGGTGCTTCAGCAATTTGCTGGGGAAAAATAGCCCTTTTTAAACTCAAATATTTTGTGAGTTGAGTGAACGTTTATTTTTCCATTGTATTTGTAGTCGTAACCTTGAAAAGTCAAAATTGATTCATTTTTAGAAATATTATCAATCAACCTTTGAATGCATAAACCTAATTGCTGGTATTTCTTTCCATTGAAGCATACCGTCATATCCAGTATCCAAAATCACTTAATGCGATATTATGATCAGAAAAGTCTTCTCAATTGCAACCAGCATTTTTATAGATTCATCTTATTCGCGACACTTATTCTTTTTTTGAAAATTCCTTGCTATAGTTAAATAAGAGCAAAATGTAGATTATTTTACAAACAAAAAGTATACCTCACGAACGGTACATGCGATTTCTTTTCTCGTTTTCATAAATTCTTCTCTTTTATCTTATTAAACCTTTGAACCGAGGAAATTTTAATAATTTTTTTTATATTTCTCGCAATCACTATTTCATGCCGATTTAATGCGCGCCATTATTACATTGATCAGGCTAAAAATTAAAATATTGAAAAGGCGCAAAAATCTGAACACTTATCATATTGAAATACTTTCATTTAGATAACTTTTTCTTGCGAGTTGATTTTTTTGTATTCTGATTTGATGCCATATCTAGAATTATTTTTTGTTTTTATGCAAGTCCGAAACGATATTTTTTGGAAATTTTCTAAAATATCGGTCAAAAGTTTCCAATTTTATTTCGGTCTGAATCTCCGAAAAATTGATCACTCATGAGTTATTTTGTTTTTGATCATCTGTCATTATTCGGGCATTTCAGTTAGCAAGCGATTTCAATGTTCTAGAAAAAAATATCCAGAAATAATTTGGTGTTTTTTTTAATTGCAAAAGATTCCCGAGGTGCTGGATGGTCAGGTGCAATTGAAAAAATAGCGAATTTGCGACCGTGGTCGAAAATAACTACTGCACCCACAATCTCCTCAAGTATGTTGAGAAATTAAAAATATAAACATTTGCAAGAATGAACACTTTTATTGAAGATGAATAATAAAAATAAAAATTTTTACATTTTTTCTTTTATAAATCACTCCGAAAAAATGTACCAATCTGCCACATCGCTGCTACCCCCTTAAACGTCGCAAAAATATAAATTTTGATAACATAAACCAACCAGTTTCAATGGAAAAATGGATCAAAATATAAAACATTTGGTCAATTCGTATTTTTAATGTACTGCTGAAATCCAGCAAATAGTATATATTAAGACTTTTCTACTGAAAAAATTTCAATTGATTAACAGTTAATTAAAATTTAATTTTTCATCGGGTGATTGCATTGGTGTCAAAATTATAAAATAATTAAATTTTTCTTTGAAAAATGGTCAGAAATAATAATGAAAAAATAATCAAAGACAATCAAGAAAAAGAAGAAGTTTCTTGTTTTCTGACAAAAATTGTATGAAACGATTGGTTGAAATTGATTAAATTATATAAAAATAAATAAAATTATGAAAAAAATTGTCATGATATTTATACGTTTTTAAACCACGAAATGATTATTTGGAATTGATTGAATTTGATGTAAATTATTGAAAGACTATAAAAAAGCGTCATGATATTTAAAGAAATTTTAACAACAAAAAGATTTATTTACGATAATATATATAAAAATTACCTTGAGTTGCATCCTGTCCCCCAACAATTTTGTCCAATTCCAATTTTTCAAGTTCCAATTTTTCTCCTGCCCGAACCAAAGGATTAGCGCACACCAAATCCTTAGGTAATAAATTCATTGAAGTCGTCAAGGTCGGAATGACCACATTATTGATTGGTGCCGAGATTCCCAAAGTTTTTTCATGAATCCAATCAGTCAATTTGCTCACGTGAGCATAAACTCCTGGGAAATTTGGCCTGGCACAACCAAAACCCCACGAAACTACTCCAGTTAAAACTGGCTCGCCATCTTCGACGCAAATCAAAGGACCACCAGAATCTCCCTGACATGAATCAAACCCTCCTTCAAGACGTCCACAGCAAAACATATTCTCACTGAATATGGTTTTAAATGAAATAAATGTATGTGTTATGGGTAGCGGTCGCACTCTTTTTAGGGTACTTTGGGGTGTAAAAATAGCACGAAATTGCTAGGGAACACTCAGAAAGCATAAAATTATTAAGAAAAAAGAAAAATATCCAAAAAAAAGACTGATTTTGTAAATAACTTAAGGGGTGTTGGACTTTGATTTTCTCAGGCCGAATCAGCAAAAACATTCGAAATTGTTTGATTTTTTCTAATTTTTTTTCAAAATGAACTTTAAAAAAAACGTTTTCTTTAATTTGACCAGTCAAACTTCAAAATATCATCTTGACGGTAGCTAACTTTCTGATCGGTGTTTCACTGACTTTATTTTAAGTCTACTCGGAGCATTTTTTTGTTCGGAAATTTTTTCGAAAATGATCAAAAAAATAAAATTTCGAGTTTTAGCTGGAAATTGCAAAAAAGCTCGACTGAATCTCTAACAAATTTTCCAGGAAACCAAAATCAAAATGAAAGGTATTTTGCAAATAAATCTTCGGAGAAGATAGATTTTGAAGTGTGAAGTTTTATAGAACCGTTGGTTATTTGGCGTTCTAGCATTGTTCAGTTGCCGGATCAAAAAAATCGCCTTAAAAGATTGACATATTACCATTACAATTTCTGTGAAAATTTGAGCTAAATTAAAAATATTGTGTGGGAGGAGATAGATATTCTAGTTTGGTGAGGGCGCCTTGTTACGATACAATAACTATTGGTGTAATTGTCAAAAACAATTTGTGACACATTAATTGGTGAGATCAAGGATAAATCTACAATGGTGTATTTTCTGTTTTTCTCGTAAATTCTTACTTTAACAGGTATATCACCGCGAAAAGGTCAAATCAGAGTCCCACACCCCCTTAAGAAGACTTGCTTGCTATTGACCTTTTTTGTGAAGAATTTCTCGTTGTTTGTTTAACTATTAATATTTTTTTTAAATTTTGAATTTATTTCAAATAAAATCGAGTTTAGGTGAAAAAATATTTTATGTTCAGAATCATAATCCATAATTTTGATAATTTAAGATTCTATTTAAAAGTTACCAATTTCAAGTTAAAAATTTAGATACCGTTCAACTAGTACAAATAAAGACACTTAAATCGAAATACTCTCGAAAAACTGTTAACATCAACCATTTTTACTCTTTTGATTTTCAAAATAGCTCAAAATTTCGACAAAAACGAGAAATTGTCAAGTCTTTTCGAAGATTTTGAAAATAAAACCAGAGAAGGGCGTTATTTTGGCCATAAACCAGGCTTTGCGGTGAATTTGATGCACAAATCGAAAATTTTCTATATATTTTTTCAAGGAGGCAAAGGCTTTTGCTTGAGGCTCTCAAATAACCTGTTTTGACAACTAGGGACATTAATTTTAAGAAAATAGCATGTTTTCGCATGCGCATCGATATATCGATTACGGGGGCTCCTGGTCCATTTTTACTAGATTTTATTTTTTAANTTAAAAAATAAAATCTAGTAAAAATGGACCAGGAGCCCCCGTAATCGATATGGAAGTGGAATTGAAAAAAACAAGAAAAAATGATGAGGAATGAATAAGAAGTAGGCTTTATAGTGCTTTAAGGAGACCTACTGAAAACAAATCCTGAGCGTAGGTTGAAGTTTCAGATGCTCTGAATAAAACTGTCAACTTCCGGAAAAGTTGTACTACGTATTTAAAAAAAAATCTGAAACCAGGTTTCTCAGAAACTTCACTTAAAAATGTCGAAAAAAAGTCCAAATATCGTCAGCCACATCCTAAAAGGTGTCTATATTGCTGTACAATGCATTCAATATTATTTCTCTTTAAATTTTGACGCCATTTGGATGCAACCATCGGATTCGATAACAATAATTTTTAAATACGATCTCAACGACAAAATTAGAATTTGAAAAATTGCAAAAAATTTGAAATTTCTTCACATCGCAAAATAAAAGAACTTTTTCGAATTAACCAAAAATTAGTCTTATACAGCTGCAACGGCTTCACAAATGGATAAAAAAAAAATTTATACATTTTTGATTTTCAAAGGAATGAAACTTTAACTAACTTATTTGGACCCAGAACATATTTTTAAATATTAATTGAGGCAATCTCATAATTTTTCAGCTAGCTCACCTTAGGCTCCTCGCGGTAAATTTGGATTGGAAATTGCAACGTTCTCGGTCAATAATATTAACAGAAGTTCTTGGAGAACTGCCGGATTGCTCTTTCCCTTCGCCGATAGTACCCATCCAGCAACAAGCATCTATACCATTTGGTGGTTTACTCCTTTTTTCTTTAAGACAAGATCGGCGATTTCTCATTTTTAGCAATTTGAAATCCAGAATTAAAACGCAAAGACAGACCGTCGAGTTATCAAGAACTTTCAGAGTCGAATTCCTCATGAATGATTATTTGATCTGGAATTTGTAATTCGTCTCTTGGAGAGAAGTTTGAGATGATTCGTTTGGCGATAGTTTTTAACGATTTTAAATCTGCAGGGTGATCTCGTACTGCGTGACAACAATGAGCGGCGGTTAGAACCCAGTTTTCGTGAATCAAAGTACCTCCACAACCAATCACAGGGAGTCTCACAATCCACTTCCATTTACCTTTTTCGGTGACTGTACAAGGGATTTATTCATGTTCAATTTTATATTCAAAAATTGGATAGCAATGCAAATTTTGAGCCCTTAGTTTTGCCGTTTAGTTCATGTGAAAACCGTCGTTTATACACAAATTATGCTCTTATTTAAATTGCACGCTTAATTATTATGGGATTCGAAAAAAGGTTAGTTTTGGGCGAATTTTGGCTGTCTTGTCTATATTCCTTTATCACTCTGTTTGTTAAAAAATGCAGGTGAACGATTATAGGGCTATATTTCACCTGTATTTATCAGCCACAGTGTGATTAAGGAATATAGACGAGAAAAGTTCAAGAAATACTTTATTTGAAAATGTGACTGTGTTGCTTGCCTGGGATTAAACAATCATAATTAAAATTCTTCCTTTAAGTTGTGTTATTTCAAAATAACAATTTTTGCTTAATTACTTTCTACTAATTAATCGACTTTCACCGAATAATTTTTTGAATCGTGTTAATTTGAGGTTGATTTGACTTGACTTGGTAAAATTTCTCCTTGAAAACTAATTCATCAAAGAAAACTTGTGAAAAACGTCTTTATTTTTGAAAAATAAAACGAAAATTCATAAATTTTTGACTTTTTCTATGTTTTGATGAAATTTTCAATATTAATCCGTTAGCTGAACCACCAACAATTCTTTGGCCCATATCATTATCAAGACTTTCACTTTCGGGTGTTCTGATCTGCTTTTCAATTCCGTCCTTGAGTTGCTTAATCTTGTCAGGCATTTCTGGCTCTCCCAATCTTCTGGTCTCACAAGTCAAATTCGGTGGTAGCAAAACTGGTACTTCATCTTCTGGTTCTTCAATAATTTCAGCACTGATTTCAGTAGTTATCCAGTCTGTCAATTTTGCCGTATTAGCATAAACTCCTGGAAAGCCTGACCTAAGGTGTCTCGAAAACCTTGGAATTAATTTTGTCAAATTTTGAAATTAATTTTGAGACGTCTGATTTTATTATTTAATGGGTTTTAATGAAAATTGAACTTTTTTGAGAAGAGTCGTCAAATAACTATTTTTTCTTGGATGGGTAGTACCGATTCGGTACAACCAATTTTGTTGGCTCTCGAAAAAATGAACTAGATCCTAGGACTTTCAAAATATCGGATTGGATCGTGATCGAATCCGTTGACTCGCTAAAATTGGATCAGATCAACGAATTAATTACTAATCTCGAACACATTGAAATCTGATTTATAAACTTTTGAAAGTCATTCCAAGACCAACTTATCATTATCATCATTTTTGTTATAACCTGAAAAAATTGATTTCGGCAACAAACTTTCGGCGTTATTGCCCCCTGTATTTAACAAATTTGATGAGGCATGAAAAATCGTGACCAGAAATTTTTGGAATCTATTTTTATTTAGAATTTTACACTCTTTTATTAGAATGGAGAAACGACTTCGGTAACCTGCAGTCATAAAAAATTACGATTTCCAAGAAATTTTCGGCTTGAAAATTTCTGAACTTTGGGGGATAAGTTCGAGCAAGTCTAAGAACAGTTCTTTTGACATCAGACACCCTAGCCTTTTCGAGCACAGCCAAAACCCCAAGAAACGGTTCCTCTAATAACTGGAGTGCCGTTCTCGTTACAGATTAATGGAGATCCAGAGTCTCCTAGACAGGCATCGATTCCGCCATCGAGGGATCCAGCACAGTGCATTGAGTCCAGGTCAAGCTCACCACGGTAAATATTCTCGGAATTGCAAATGGGTGCCCCGATAATTGCAACGGAAACTTCTCGGAGGATGTTACTGAATGATACGTTTCAATTTTTAGTTTTTTGCATGTTGATTTTCTGGGATTTTTAAGAGAAATTAAACAAATTTTTGAAATATACAAATAATTCCTTTTCAATTCTTTGAATTTAAAATTATTTGCACGTGAAAAATCCTTATCGAGAATTTCCGAAAAACATTATTTATTACAAAATTTTTGAACCGATATAAAAGCTCGTAAATAATTACGGAGAACCATTAACGTCACTATTATCAAAACTGGCCTCAATAAACAAGAAGAACTTTCGTTCTTCAAATTATTTTGAAAAAGGCATGTAAATTTGTGATATTTATAATGCCTCCATTTTTTCCTCTGTATCGAAAAAAGTTCTACATTCCCAAGTTTCCATTTTTTTTTCTATTGAAATCTGTACGGCAAATTCTTTATTATTAAATAATAGTATAAAATGAATAAATCGAAAACGATACCATAACTGACAGAATTATAATATCAAAACTGTCCATTTTTCTGACAACGAAATGTTGTTCCACCAACAATTTCTGTTCAGAGAAATGCCAGAATTTATATTTTGTCTGGTTTTCAAAATGTTTTAAAAAAATCTCTATCAAATATTTTCAAAACAGGCCTTCATGAATTTTTGCATGAGTACGGTTAACTTTTACCTATTTTGTCACTAAGTTATTATATTTTTGATTACAAATTATGAAAAGTTTTTGGTCTGTACTACATACTCTGTGGCCATATTTTATGAAACCATTTATGATTAATCAACTTAAATATCATTTTTTGCTCTCCCTCAATAATTTCCCAGGTGACGTAGATTTTCGTTTTAAAGGGACACGTAAAAATAAGAAACGTTGGTTTGGCCATATTTTGATAATATTGTCCTTATTTAATTTCAAAATACCTTTGAACCGCTGAATTTTCTGACACTGATCCCCATCCAGCAACCCAGCACCGTCGACCATCTTGAATGGTACTGTCTGGTTCTGGCAAGCAAGCTCCCGAAACCGAGTCTCCAGTTTTGATATGACTCAACATATCTTTAAAAAACATGACGCAAACATCATTTTCAAGCAGCATCGAGTCATATTGCGGATGTAAAACGATCCGATCTGGAATAAGAGTAAATTGCGAATTTTCAGAGACGGATCGGTCATAAATTCCAAAAGTGGTGGCCAACTTTGTCAAATCAAATTTATTCGCATCACAGATATGACCGGCCGTCATGACCCAGTTGATGTTCAAAATGGTTCCTGTAGCAGAAACTTGTTCGAGACGAGTAATGAAAGTCCAAGCACCTTTTTTAGCATTTGCTCCGCCTACGATTCGCTCACCATCAAATTCGTCTTCAAAATCAAAATCCATGCCGCCGTATCGACCTGAAATCAAAATTTTATAGAAAATAAAAATCAGCCAAAACTGGCTCGAAACCGTTTCTATCAGAAAAAACTTGAATGTTACAGAAATTTAATTCCGAAAACTTTTATTGTCACAATCTTTTATGCAATAATGAAAATTCGAAAACGTACGCATCCAATTTAAGACTGAAAATATTTTTTTTTATTTTCCAGATTTTCAGTTTTGATCTTTCGACATCATTTTGAAGTAAAAGTAAATTAATTATTATTCGGGAAATTCAAAATTCCAGATAACCGAGAATTTGGAAGAATTCATTTTTTTCTGTCAAGCAGTGCGCCAAAAGCATCGCGTATTATTGGTTCGAATTACAAAGAAACATTTTTGCGTTCGTCGAACATCTCTTAAAATTAAACAATGAGAGAAATATAAAACAAATTATTTACATTGTCTGTTAATTTTGCTGTAGTAAATTTTTCTGAATGAAAATATCATATGAATTTCGATTTTTTATGTCAATTAACAAAATTTATTATTTAAAATAATCTTTGTGATGAAATTTTAATAAAAATGATATGAATAAATAATTTATTCACTCCGATTTAGCTAAAATTACGGACTGATAACATTTAAGTTTTAAAAATTACCTGATTTATTATTATTTTTCTTGTTATTCTTTCCTTTTCCCTTGCCTTTGCCTTTTCCAGAATTTTTAATTGGACCTGCAATTTTTGTATTGTTCAAGGTTGCGAAATCACCCACTGGAAAAAATGTTGACTTTTCGTTGCCACTATCACTGACAGTTTCCGTAGTCATCTGGCTGCTAGACCCTTTTTTTCCTTGGGTATTATCATGTTTGCAAAACAATCCCACAGGTAAACTGGTTTGCATGATATTGGTGAAAATTGCAGCTGGCCCAGAATTTCCGGGTACCGGAATGTTGAGCGTCCGATGTATCCACTCGGAATATTGAGTCATTTTAGCGTAAATTCCAGGCATACCAGATCTAGCACAGCCAAAACCCCAGGACACAACACCTCTGTAAATGGAATAGGCAAAAAGTACAAAATTTTGCATCACAATTTGTAATTAAAAATAATGTTCTAAAATGTTTTTTCTGTAGGTGATCATATCTACTGATGCCGCGCTAGAAAGCTCTCACTTTTTTGACACATTTTCCCGTTTGAGAACTCATCAGATTTCTTAGATTTTTGTCTGACAAATATTATTTTTAAATCTGAAAACAAATTGAAAGCACTTCACGTGCTTTCATTCGCATTACAGTAGATAACCTTCAAAGTGCATTTCAAGTTGATTTTTTGAATTGCGAAAAACAATGAAACGATATGTTGAGGTCGACTTTTCTTTAAACGTATTGACAACTTTGAATTGATTTTGTAGCCATCGCTTGCTAAAAAAATTATATAATTCAATCGCTCTCTAGCGAGTTTTGTCTAATTGATGCAATGAACTTGCAATTAACTTCAAAGATCCCCTTCGATGAAAATTCGGTCAGTTTTCACCCGAGAACATGTTCCGGAAGGTCCAATTTTTCTGAGCGGTAATACGGTAGAAAATTCAAAAAAATTAAAATCCAAAATCAATACTCCAGACTATAAATTGAAGAAAAACTTCCCGGAATGTGAAATTACACATGTTATAAAAAGTTATAATATTGAAGTTTTGTTTACAAAAAAAAATGCCTTGATTAGATTTATGTCCTATCCCAACCTTAAAACAGCCTCGCCATCTTTATCAATACAAACCAACGGTCCACCAGAGTCTCCTTGACATGAATCAACACCACCGCTCAGATGTCCGGCACAAATCATAGTCTTTCCATTGACATTTTTATTTAAGCCCCAGCCCATATTACAAACTGTATCATCAATTTTCAATATGGCTGCTTCTTGAAGAACATTGTTCAAGGCAGTTCCGCCTTCTTTAGTTAAACCCCAGCCAGCTACGTAGCAAACCGAGCCTTTTTGTATGTTAGAAATTTATTTTTAAATGAAGGTCGTAACATAAAGGATGTGGTCCTTAAATAATCAGACGGCTTTGAAAAAAATATAAGAGTACTGAAAATAGTTATCCATCGTTTTACTTATTTAAACATAGAAAATACTCTTCATTATTTTGAGGGACGTTTTGACTTATTACTTTCACGCCAATAAAACGTTCTCAATTTATTATCTCTAGATCTTGCACAAATTTTCGCTTGAAAATAGTATATCGAACGGTAGCATAAATATCTTATACTTTTATTGTAAAATTAGTACAATAGTGGATAAATAGAAGAAGTATCCTTAAAGCTTTGTTCAAGAAAAAATTGTTAATTACACGGTATTGAACTGTATAATTATATTTTGTATATTTGTAACAACTTAAATCACTATCTGAGTATTTCAGATCATATATACTTAATCAATTACACTTATTGACTGTATTGAATACAGTGTATTTGAAAATTATTATAAATTTTTTGATTATTCGGTTTTCTGTAAAGGAGATTCAATTTGAAATAGCCAAAAATAATCAATGAGATCAATTTACTTCTCACACTACATCAAATTTGAACAATTGGTATCCAAAATTAATTTTGACGAAGAATTTTGAGTGTGATTTATTTTAATAGAAGTTCTGGCGGTGGACAGCGAAATGTGGCTCGAGATGATTTCAAATTAGAACAGAATGGAAAGTGCAGTATGTGACATACTGTATGTCTTTTTTTCAGCAGACATTTGAAAAAAATGTAGTGGACTTAGTCCAAATTCTGAAAATCGTTGTTGATTTGCTAAGAATTCATTTTTTTCAATCGCTAATATAAAAACGATCTGAAGTAGATATATACTGATACAGTATAACTGTAATTTAAAAATTTCGGGATGAAATTAAATCTTTCTGTTAACAATTTTATTTTGTCAATCTTACATATTTTTTCACAGTCATATTTTTCAAATCATCACGCTCTCAAAAACTTCCTTCTAACACTTTCCTGGATTCAAATCAGATTCTCCTGGATTTGGAACACACACTGGTGCAACTCTCTCATCATAAGGAATATTTGTATATTTCAAAAGACAAATATCATTGTCAAAAGTGCTTGGACTCCAAGCCGGATGAATCACCATATTTGTAGGTCGTAGTAAAAAGTTTTTATCAGTAGATGTTCGAATGTCATGATCTCCGAAATTTGTTAGCAATTGGGATAATTGTTTCCCCTGACAATAGGGTGTCCGCGGTCTCGAGAAAAAATAACATTTTTTGTAAAATTGAAAAAATTTTAAAAAAGTGCGTAAAATCCGGAAAGTAATAAATTTTTTGTTACTTTCGAATTAAAGCATTTTCAAATTTCAGCTCGATTTTCATTGGTTCTAATTTGGAGCAATCAAAATCGTCAAATCGTTTGATAAAATTTCCAATTTACTTATTTATGCTGACCGACTTTATATCCCTTTAACACCTTTTGGGTGATTTGAAAGATGTAGGTTGGGGGAGCCAATCCTAACACTCCTGAGACCCCTTCTAGCCACTCATGAGGCCGCTTTCTCTTCTTTTCAGCCTACATCTATCAAATCACCCAAAAGGTGTTAAAGGGATATATTTAACAAAAGTTTTTGTTTTGCCTTTTTCATTTTGTAAAAACAAAAAAACCTGAAATTGGCCATAATTTCATGTTTCATCTAATTTTCGCTTCATAGCTGAAATAAAGTTATCAATTGAAAAAACACACTGTTTTCTTGTTCCTTTAAATGTTTTTTAGATATACACGAAAAATCATCAATATTTGAAAAAATTGTTTTGCGGACACCGTACCTGACAACAATGGGCTGCAGTTACTACCCAATTTTTCGAGATTATAGATCCACTGCATCCGATTTGAGGAAATTGAACGATCCAATCCCACTCACCATTGCGTGCCGTCTGCCCACCAACGATTCGTTTAACGCCATCGATTGGTTTGGAGCATTGCGCACCAAGTGGTAAGAGGGGCTGGTTCGGCGCCGCGGTCAAAGGACGGTCGGTGGTTGTTGGATGGATTGTGGGTCTCGAAGCTGAATCAGCAAGTGCCTGAAAATAAGAAAATTATTTAGAATTTTCAGGCTGAAGAATTTATTTGATATTTGAAGGGGCTCTGATGTCAATAGTATGTTGATAAATTCTGCTTTCATTATTTTTCAAAATTCAAAATCTTGGTTAGTTCCGTTTATAAATGCAGACGTCAAATACAAGCCTTTTTTCAATATTTATTTCAATTTTTCGATTTTTTTATAATATCAATTGAGAAATCTACGCCAAACGAAAAGGTTTTTAGTTGACTTTGATAATTTTTGTTAAGATTGCGTAGCCACAACATTAAAAACACACGTCAAAAAGAGTAGTGGCCACGCAATCTAAGCAAAAAGTGATAAAGGGATATTTAAGTTAATAGAAAATAAATCATTTGAAAACCCTTTGTTAATTATTAACCCTCATAAATTATTGAGTCTTCTCTATTCTTAAATTTTTGCTTCAATTTTTTCGGTTCATTTTTGCTTCAATCAAGAAATTCTAGATCTTTGTACTCAAGTGTCACCTTCAAATTTAAGTGAGGAGAACATTCAACTCTATTTCATATTTTGGCTCGATTTCTCAGTCATAATGAATCACCTACAGTATGTAATAAAATTGTTCGAGACCAAAAGCTCCAATTTNNNAGAGAAATTTCCCTTGTTGGTCTCGAACAATTTTTTTACATACTGTGAGTTTAAAAAAATAAGGAAAGTCGGGCAAGAGAACTGAACGCGCTCTCTTTAACATTCTCGAAAATTCGTGTTTTTAATCATTACCAGAGCTCTCGTAGACGTTGCAATCCAAGGTTTATAAGCTTCAATATCGACAAAAATGGTTGGTTTAGTTGCACAACCAGATGTATGACTCATCAAACCTCTAATAACTGGTTGCATAATCCCATCCATGGTTTCCAGGCAAATCATTGGTCCGCCAAAATCGCCATTGCACGCTCCAACTCCAGAGCAAAAAACATTTGTTAGTGACGAAAAAGTTGGATCGAATCGAGGACAAATATCGTCTCCCAAAACTGTTACTACTTTTTCAGTGAGTTTGTTATGACTTCCGGATCCAGTTAATCCCCAGCCAGCAATGACACAGTTAACCGGCTAATTGAGGGGTAATTTTTAATGCGCTTTTATTTAATCGAAAAATTCATGTTTATTGAGAAGGTCGGTGCTTAAAAACAGATTTGTCCTCTTTCGTTTTATTTTCTCAACGGTGAATTTTTTTGCTTTCTGAAAAATCGAAAGAAAATAGCTTGAGCTTTTGTAAATAACGCAAGACAAGCCAGTTTTTTTATCATAGGTCTCCAAATGAAGATAAAACAAATTCATTATTTTTTATAATCAAGTTTGCTGCAACCATCGAATTCGATATGTTTCATTTGTTTTTACGTATACAATTTAAGAGAAAATTCAAGCCATCAGTTATACGTTACTCGGTGAACAATATGAAAATATTTTAAAAATAAGGCGAATTTTTGAATATTTTAAGAACTTTTTTTGAAATTTGATGTCGATCGAGAAAAATCAGGGATAAACACCTCTTTGATAGCGCTGTTAAGATTCAAATAAAAATTGATAAAAATCTGATCCCTAGCTTGACAAATTCTACGCCGTCTCTAGGTAGACATGCAATATCCGCATTCAAAACGCCATTTACGACCATCATATCGTTACTGTAATGTAACAGGCAAACATTATCCTGTTTTGTCGCTGGATTCCACCCCGGATGAAGAATCTTCTTATCAGGAATATGAATAGTTTCTGAATCGTAATAAGTTGCGTAATCCCAGTCGTTTGCTGCGGTAAAGAGCTCGTCTAACGAACTCCCATCACAACAGGCAGCTGTAGTCAATACCCAATTGGCTCCGATGATTACTCCGCCGCATTTGACACCTATAATTGAATAGAAACATTTTATAATACAAATTATAAAAAAGTAATTAACGACATTTCGGATATTTTATTCCATATAAATTCATATATTCATATAAATCGTACTTAACTGTCACCTTCGGATTTGGTCGAGAAAAAAGTTGTAAATAATAAAAAAATTTCTTTCTATAATGTTCCTTAGGTGATTTTAAGAGAAAAATTGACATCTGACTTTCTGAAATTTTAACTCCCTGATGTTCAAAATGACCAAAATGTCCAAAATAGCCAAACGGCCTGTGAGAAATTATTAACACTATTATTTTTCACCCATTATTCTTTAAATTTTGTCTTCTTCCATATATGATACCTATATTGAGAAAAAATATCTCGAAAAATTTTTAAAATTTTTATAAAATTTTTGTCCAAAAAATTAATATTATGTGCATCGTCGGGTTTTTGATACCTATTTCAGCCTATGTTTTGGCCTCCAAAGGTGACAGTCTAAATTGTACAGAATAAAAAACCTGAGTTTACGAACTCGGGCAATCTAGAGAAAATTTAAATGATGGAAATCACCATAACTGAATCATAAATAATAAGCCGCTCATCGTGAATTATCCTGTAAAGGGTTAAATTTGATCTGCAAATAGCAAAATAATGACCTTAAAACGAATTAAATGTGAAAGATTATTGATTTTATGGAAGAATGACGAGTTTGTGACGAATTTTTAAAAAGGTTTGAAATACATAAAATGTTCCCAGTAGAAGTAATTCTCTTTGCTCCCAACCGTGTCCTTGGATCCACGGTATCTTGGGTTGTACTCTGTGTTCGAAGTTTTACCTTGACAGCTTAATTCTTGGGTCAAAAATCACTTCTGAGCATTTTTTAATCAATTAGGAAAACCAAAATTAAAGTAAAAAAATTTCAAAGGTCTTATTTTCTAAAATTTGAGACAGAATGACTACCTTTGTTTTATCTAGATAAAATGAAGTATAAGAAATGCTTTAAAGTTCATGCACGCTAAAGCCGCTAGTTCCAAAAAAAAACTTATAACGTTGTTGAAATCAACGTTCATAGGCGTTAACTGCCCGAGTCCATATAATAATGGATAATTGCTCTAAAAAATGAACCATGCATTTTTTCAGTAACTTTTACTTTTATAATGAACCAAATTTAAAACGTGAATTTGAATTTAATTATTCCGACAATTTTCAGATTTTTGTTCTATACAAATGTAGGAGTTTTTAGAGTCAAAGCATGATATTGTTTTTATTTTATTTAAGTCTCAAAAATTTTCCTTCAAAATGCATACTTCCGTCAATACAAATCAAAAAAACAATATTCAGAGAGAATTTTAACTTTCATTTTCTATTTGTTTAAGATTTTTTTTGCAATTTAACAGAAATTTCATGAGGAAACGACCGTATCAAATTGATAATCTCAATATATGATAATAAAACGCAATGAAAAGGAGTATCTTTCGAAGAGTTCAGTGCTTCGAACGTTAAGGTTTTACCAAATAATTTCAGAATAACAATCAGAACGTTAAAAAGTGAAAAATAATTGGTTCTAAAAAACTTTACCTTCTAGATGAACCAGCCATTGATGTGTCGACTTTTCAGCTTCGGCTCCTCCAAGAATTCGGATTTGAATCCCGACAAACGCGGTAAAATCATTTTAATTATATGAAAATATATAAAATAAAAAAGGGTTTTAATAATTATTGTAATATAAATTGAGTGAAATCGGGTTAACGTATTGGTTAATGCTAATTGCATCAGTCCGCGAGATTAAAATCGTACGGTAGGACTTGTATTTAGAGTAAACATCAAAAATATAAATAATACCTTTCGGGTTTGACAAAGCACGAAAATATAAATTATTTGAGAAAATTTTTATGCTGCTTTAAATTTCTAATCTTTTGATTGAATTTAAGTTGTTGATATAAAATTTAAATGAAAGTTAATTTTCATTACCGGCAACTTTTCCAGAAGATTTTTCTCAAAATTTAGGCCAATGTTAAGATTTCGGAAAATTTAAACTCGAAAAAGATCTAGCCCAACTCAAAATCTTCATGAAAATCTGAAAATTAGGGCAAAATTCTCCCGTTAAAAAAAATATCCGATTTTTGGGTTGTTAGTTGCATAACAATTGTATCTGCACCAGGTCTAGGTGTCTTGAGTTCGAATCCCGTTGCTCCGAATAAGTAATCTTTATGTTCAATTTCCTGATATCTTATTTTAGATATACCAGTTTTTCAAGTTAATTTGCTCTTGAAAATTATATTCGGATTTGGAATTAAATTCACCCGAAATGATATTGAATCAGATTCAACATGCAACCTTAAAACTAACTTTTTGGAGTGCAAACTTACGTTTTCATCCTTAAAAAAATTGGCCATGCATGTTATGAATAAATGATGCGATATTTTAATATGAATTGAAATATTTTTGAGGTAGCTAAACTTAGTTCGTTGTTAATTTTGATGAAAATTTGAAAAAAAACATTGCCCTATTTGATCTTAGTTTTTTCAAAATAACATTCTTGCATTATTCCATGGCATAAGTTGTGCAAGAAACGCTGGCTTCATTATCTGGCCAAATTTTTATAAACCTTAGAAAAAATCTAGAATTTCAGTTTTCAAGTTCTCTTTCTTAGTTTTTCATATTTGTATCGAAAATTATTCTCGTCCGTTTGCAGCAAACGCTATGCTCAAAAAGTAAGGTTCTCGGTTTTCTCTCAAAATTGTCTCTCTCTTAGATATCGCTAAACCGTCATTCTTTTTCGCATTTTGGATAGAACGTTTGATCATACCTAACTTATGTTTTGCAATTTTTTAACTCAAAAATTTGTGAAAACACAGTAGTCTACTTACAAAATATTTTTCCTGTTACAAAACACATCTGGAAACAAGGCACACTTGGCCGTGCCTAAAATAAGTAAAAATTTAAGATACATGGCCCCCGTTGAGACAATCATGATAAGCCTCCTACAGATTTTCAGTACATTTATATACTTTTTTTAGCGACCTTTCAAGGGCAAGAATTGGACCTTTCAGCGGAGCGTTTTGATTTCTGAACCGCTTTGCAGCCAAAGGGAGCCAAAATACCAGTTCTCAGTCTTCGGGATATCATGACTTTTTGAGCTCCATCCAACTTGATTAAAGAAAGTTAATTCGGGGTATTACGACATCAAGGAGCTGTTTTTGTCTCGTACGAGTACATGAAACGTCATCAGTAAAGTTCAAAGGAGGGAAGTAATAGTGAAGTTCTAGTACAGTCAGTGCCTCCGAGTCACTCATAAAATTTTATAACCTTCACTCAGGAGTTCCCGCTTAGTCGGGCCATATTTAATTTTGGGACTTTTTTTCGTAAAAAACTTTTTAATTTCAATTTTAAGGTCATTATTAAGATTTCCAGCGGTTATATTAAAGGCCAATTTTTTAATGATATCAGGGCGGTAACATTTTACTATGCAGTGTATTTCATCTTTTTAAGCAACTTTATTTTACATTTTAGGCCAAATTTACTACTACGTAACGTTTTTTCTAGAAGCAGTTCCTCGAATCGTTAAATTTTAGTTATTAAAAAACAAATGTAAAAATAAAGAAATAAATAACAATTCTCGCTACCAAAATAACTAAATTCAGGTCAATTTAAAAAATGCATTTTATAATACGGTGATAATAATCTCCTGGTCGAGTTTTAATGAACGTAGTTATACGTTCATTATAAACTCAACCACGGGAATTATCTTTACACGGTATTTTAAAATTGCATTGTTTTTAAAATTGACCTTGAATTTAGTTATTTTTGTAGCAGATTGTTATTTATTTCTCATATTTAAACATTTTTTTTAATAATAGATTTGGTTAGTTAGAAGTTACGATTCGAGAAAATGCTTTTAAAATCCGAAAAAACATACATGCACGTATTAACTCAGTTAACATTCACCTGCGCACAAAGTAACATTACCTGAGAAAAATCTGATCTTTGTTTTTATAAGCATGAAAGTTGAAATGGCTCTCCGCCGCAAAAACAAAGTGAACGGATATTTGTTTCGTTCCGGCTATGTTTTAAACCAAAAACGTTAAGTCAATATATTTTGAAATAAATTTTCGAACATCATTTAAAGTTTTCTTAAATATAGAAAAATTCTCTGGTACACGTGAAACTATTATTTTTCTCCATTAAGAAATCTTTATTAATTTTATCGACCAATGTAGAGCCTTGATCATAAATTTTCCGGAATTTTAGTGAAGTATCGTCACTCAAGTTAATACGATGAACAGAAGAATAGCCTGCTTGATATTTTAGCTTCAAATCCTTTTTGTCCGATTGCAATATTCCAATATGATGAAGTACGCTCAGAACTTGATGTTTTAACAGTTTCAAGTGAAATAAAAATAATTTGAAACATTTTAGGATTTTTTAGATCTACTCAAATATCTTTAAGTTTGGCTGGTTGACCCTGATAAGACGGGGTCGTGCTTAGTGTACCCAAATTGTTCAATCGTCTTTTTTTGTCCTCAGTATACTTTGCTTAGGTGGGTACACTGAGCACGCAGCGTTGGTCACACAAATTGGTCAAAATGAAAATTATATTATATTTGATCAATCAAACTTTAATAAAGTTTAGATTATTCGCAAACGTCATCAGGTGCTAAGCTCCAACCAGACTTCCTTGAAATTTAAGATCGGAAGAACCTAAATTAATTTTCATCGTTCTGGAATAAATTCCACGAGTAACTGTGATTTCGTTTGATAAAACAAGGACTTCTAGAATTAAATTTTTGTTAAAATATTTGCCTAAAGTCGATAAAGTCCTTAGAAAACCAATTATCGATGTTTTGCTTACCTTTGAAGATATTTTTCTTACCTATATCTCTTCATGAGATAATTTTCTATCCCATTAATGATTAAAACCATTTAACTGCCACAGACAAGCAAAAAAGTGAAATCTGATGCTTTGTTTACTTATTTCCCGCTTCAGTTGATTGGTCTGCCTTCGTTAAATTGTTTTCATGACAATGTAATTATGTTAAAATATTTTCTATTTAGACCAATTTGGGTACACTAAGCACGCAGCGTGCTAAGTGTACCCAAATGAGTACACTAGACACCGAATCGATGAGACCTTATCCTTAGTCAGTCCTTCCAAATACAACAACGCAGGTTTAGGTTTAATCTCACGTATTAAAATGACGCATTAAGGGGGTATATCTGGCAGATTTGACATATTCCCGGTGATATATTCTGAAAACTAAGAGCTNCCGATTTGTAGATCTATCCTTCATCTTTTGAAAAAATACATCACAAAATATTTTTGACCATTACACCGATAGGTACAGTATCGTTTCAAGAGGACATTTACCAAACTGCAAAACTATCTCCTCCCAGACGGTTTATCAAATTAAGCTCAAATTTTCACAGATCACGTAACGGTGGTATGTCAATCTTTTATTGTCGAGCTTTTTTTAATCCGGCAACGGAATAATTCTAGAACGCGAAATAACTGATTTTTTTATAATTTTGGACTTCAAAATCTATCTCCTCCTAGGATATATTTGCAAAATGGCTCAAATTACTATCAAGTATTCCTAAGAACAATTGTAATAGACTCTCGTAGGCTTTTTTGCAATTTCCAGCTAAAACTCGTAATATGATTTTTTTGGTCATTTTCCAAAAAATTTCCGAAAAAAAAGGGCTTCGATTTTTTCAAAAGTAGGCTCCAAAGAAAGCCAGTTAAACACTGATGAGAAAGTTGGCTTACGTCAAGTCGATATTTTGAAATTTGAGTGGTCAAATTCGATCAAACGTTATGTTTTAACTTCATCTTTTAAAAAAAACTAAATTTCTAAAGAAAAAAATCGAAAACATGCGAAAATTTCGAATTTTTTTTTTGATGATTTGGTTTTAAGTACAATTAATTATTACTCTGTATCAATTTGGAGCATTTTAAATGCCTCTAAGGCCTTTAATAAATCAGACAGATAACCCCCCTTAAGCGAGTACCCCACGCAATTTAGTGATTTTCAAACGTTTGTTCTGAGCTGAAGAAAAATTGCTTGAGTTTCATGTTCTAAGACCCAGGAGATATTTGTCAGATTTTTTGAAAAAAGTAACAAAAGGTTTTTTGTATGATCCTCCCGGTATTTTTACCGGCCCAAAAAGTCAATTTTTGACTTTTATCTGTTTAATTTCAATTAGCGATGTATTAACATAATTTTCTGATTTTTGGTGAGCATACCTAAATTTGTTAGTTAAACAAAGTTATGCGCTCAGATTATATTTTTTTCCTTTAATTTGCCAACAATCACTGATAAAGTCCTCAAAATGGCTGTTTTTGGTACCCTGAGCGCTAGTTCAACTTCATTTGGAGCACAGTAAGCAAATTTTTTCGCGGAAAAAAGCACTTTCTTAAAATTGCAAGCTCATGATTCCGTATTTCGCTGTCTTTTATAGTTATGGTTTTATGCACAGTCAAAGTTTTTTTTCCAGAATTTTTTATATATTTTTTTAAGATTGAATTCAAAGTGAACTAATGCAACAAAAATCAGCGTCAACGGATTTCAACTTTGAAAGTTACAGACCATAGAAGGAAATTTATAGNTAGGATTTTTTCTGAATTTTGATTTTTTTCAAAAAAAAAGTAAGTTTGAGATTTTTGAAGATTTTTGAGAAATTTGAAGTGAAAGGTACCAATTTCGATCTAGAATTTATTTGTCACCTTTCAAAATTGCGAATGTAGACACTTAACTCGAAATACTGCCAAAAAACGTTAAATTTCAATTTTTTTTTAATTTCAAAAAAGTTCAGAATTTCAACAAAAACTAGAAATTCACAAGTCGTTCCTGAGATTTTGGAGAGGAAAATTGGAAAAAGGCTACCGTTCAGACCTTAATTCAGCCTTTGCGGTGAATTTAAAGCACAAATGAAAAAAAATCTAATCGTGCCCCACATCCTTAAGGTAGTAATGGTCGCATTTTAAGGTAAAAACAAAGGTTATCACTGATAACTTATGATTCAATATTATACGAGACATGACACGCTCATATTGGTTTCCGTGAAAGAATAATTGAAGAAAAATTGTGCTTCCGAAAAACATATTGGAAGCCCATGATTGGTCGACCTTGGTTTCAAAAATGATGTTATTTTCAGGTCAAAATGTATCTCCTCCCTGAGTCAAAAACATAAATAATACATTTATAGTTTTTATTAACCTCACAAAAGTGAGTTTTTGCTAGAAAATCATCATGCAGCGCTGAAATAAGCGCTGAAATAAAATCAATTTATTTTAATTCTTCAATAATCAAAAATTCAGAACGATCATATATCTGTAGTTATTTATCCGGTACTCTGTGTTCATTTTCAGACGCTTTGTATGTGGGGCCTAAAAAAAGAACGATTAAAAAAAAAGTTTAATGTTTTAGAACAGACTCACCACCTGGTTGTGTCATGTAACAATGATGAGTTTGAGATGTGTGATCGTTAGACGAAGGTTGGATCAACAAACGAGTATCCTCAGATTTATCACGACTGCCCTAGAATTATTCTGATTAAGGGGGTGGTCGTCGCAAAATGAGGCTCTAAAAATAAACTTTCCCAATTTTATTTTTATGCCTTTTTTATGAAAATATGGAAAATTACAAGCATTTATGTACTCGTTTCATTTTGACACATGGCTAGGAAAGCACTTTTTGATGAGTTCAAAAATATTTCGTATGAAAAAAGTTGAAATTTCTTCATTTTTGGAAATTTAAAACACAATTTACAGAAAAACGAGTCAGAAATTTAGACAAAACTCAACTTTGAGTTTTGCACGGACTCTTCAGCTGCA